>JAQFYM010004649.1:0-14938 GCA_034694785.1 Agrenia bidenticulata
CTTGGAATTTTTATACTGTTAACCCTTTCTTTTTATTCGAAGTGCTCATAAACATGTAAAAGGATGTTTCTGGAACCATGCCCCAAGAAAGAGGACAAATGGAGAAAAGTGTTTTTGACGTCATAAGTTATTCCATAAACAATATTTTTTTAGCGAAAAAAACACTCTAGTTCATAAACGTTGACAAGTGTTTACAAAAGGGCTAGAAAACGTTTTTAGTCATTGAAAACGACACGCTTAATCGTTTTAAATCGTTTCGATCATTACTGTTTCAGCAAAAACGTTTATGGTCGTCACAAACGACACGAAAAAAATTACGATGAGCAAATTCGTTTACACGTCATTAATGAGCAGCTCATAAACAATCATTTATGTGAATCAGACACGCCCTTATCTATATAAGATTATAAACATTATTTTAGGCCGTGTTCCCGTTTTTCAGTATACCAAGATTCAGTGTGACGATTTTTCTAGTTTACAATAAATTATGCTGCTGAAAATTGGCATTGCATTTTAATACCCCCTTTTTTGTACAACATGAACAACCACAAAATATGTAATTTACCCCTCATTAGTCTGTAGTATTTGCCTCAAGTTCTTTTTCAATTTTAACCACCACTTTCGCAGTCGATATGTTTGCTTCCTAGACTCTCTGATTTTTACATTTGGCTCAACTAGATTTTTGTCCTTGATTATAAGATTTTTTACGAGCTCGATCTAGTTTTCTGAATATATTATCAGTTTCTACAATAAAATACTAAAATCCGGTATACTGAAAGGTAATCGGTAGGGCTCGAGCTTAAACGGAAATTTTCTTATCCTTTCAATTTTCGGAACCCGTTTTTTATTGTCGGTCTACTGAAGTATTCTTTACTCCAGAAAAAAAATATTCTTATGGATATAAATCAGTATACCGCAAAAATAGAACACGGCCTTAATAATGCTTTTTGATCGATTTTAATGTTATATTTTTAAAAAAGCACAAGAACATTTGCTTATTGCTTACCAAAAAAAATCATATTTTTGCAATGTTACCGTTATATTTTTCAAGATGAAATCGTAATCTATATATATTAGGTTTAAAAATGATAGTCTTTTGCATAAGAAAATAGTGTAATATCTATAAAAAATGCTGTAGCTATAACGTCAATATAAAACATAATGTATTTTTTTACAAAAAAACGCGTTTTTATAGTTTTTTCGTATAACAATTTTTTTATAAAATCATTATTTAACGCATTTTACAAGTTATGACATGCAGCAATAATGATATGTGCTTCTAAAAAGGCGCACAGATCAACTGCTTTGCATTTGCGTAAAATTAATTCGTGAATAATTGTTTTATGTGCACTTTTCTTCGTATTACGTAATTTATAATTACTTTATTGTCTGTCTACGCCTACTATAAATATAAAAAACATAAGAATACACATAGAAATTATTTCATCATAGAAAAGATTTTTTTTGGGTTTTATTTTAAAATAATTTTATAATTTTAATATATTTTATATAATTATTGTTTATAAGACGTATAACCAGGTGCGTAGCCAGGATTTTTTATATATGGGTGGTGAAGTTTGTATTTCGTCGACAAAAAAAATACTTTTTTCAAAAGAAAATATTTTTTATTGGTATAATAAAAACTTTAAATTTTTTACCAGTCTATATTAGCATAAGAAAGCACCCCTCCCGACTTGTTATGTCCGTAAATTAAAGATATGTAAAAAAAAGATGAGGAGCTGCGGCATTCAAAGCACCCCTACCCCCCCCCTTCATTCCCATTCCCACCCCCGTCTACCTCCGCCTAGCCCCTTTGTAAAACTACCAGACCCAAGTTTTTGAAAAATTCTCACCTGTAATAGAGTCAACTATTTATGTTTGTATAAAATGCTATCATTGCTTTGTGCAGGGGCGGATTTACGGGCGGCACTGGGGGCAAGGGCACCAGGGCCCCCGGCCGAGGGGGGCCCCCAAAAGTTTATTTATACTGGGCTTTTTTTTGTACAAAAACATACAAACCATGTTTATGGAAGTAAATAAAAAAAAATGCTTAAGAAATATACTATAATAAACAAGCAGTTAATTTGTTTATCATTTTATTTGAAATTTCTTATGAATTTTACGTGCAATATTAGAACCTTTTATAATTTTTTCATAATGCGACAATTTTTTTACGTCGTTAAGTAAACTTTTTAAAATTATACTTATATTAAATATAAACGATTAACACTTTTCTAATTTTGTTAGTGCATATCAACCCTTTAAAAGCTTATTTTTTCATCATCCGACATTTTATTATAACACATAAAAACAAAAAAATTGGTTGTTTGCTGTTCTGAATATAAAGGTATGGATGAAATTGTGTTTGTTCGTTGTTGCAAAACACAAAAATTTGAAATTTTTGATAACACAGACCCATGCAAAATACTATTAAAATTAAGAAAAGGTTCAAGCAATCCTTACCTTAACTATTTTTCTATGATTTAACCTTTACAGTTGGAAACCTAAAAAACAAATAAAAATCAGGCATTATTTTAAAATTTTAAAATTTGCTGAAGGTAGCATATGATAAAAAAACATTGCGTACATAGGTATTTTGTATTGTTTTTATATTAGTCCTTACTTTATCAAACGAGCCTAAAAATATCTTTAAAACAACTGCTTATTGCAAGTCAATCAAAGCTTGTTTCGTATTTTAATGTTTCCGAACGTAACAAAAAAAATTCTAAATGCAAGTACTCTTTTTTTGTTTTTATAAAAAAGTTATGTTTTTATTTTTTTAAGTATATTAAAAGTTAGTTTGCTGAAAAAATATAAACCTTGTTTAAAATCTACTTTTTTTTACATTTAAGTAAAAATTTCATAAGGAACTGAGAAAAAGATCTAGCAATAGATGTTAAAAGATATATGTTTGTTTTAAAACATATTGAACTTTATGCATTAATTTACCAAATTCTATAAGTGCTATTTGCAATTGCTTTTTTTCGTAAATAATTGCCGTCCAAATGTAAATTTATGTGCAATGTGATTTTTTTTGTTTCCTGCTTCTATGTATACCTTTAAAAATTTTTAGTTTTTACGTTTATAAAATATAATGAATATACACCAAAAACCAACTAATTTTTTTATGACGATTTAATAGGGCTCTTACAGAAAATGGTATACGCAGCTATAAACAGATATAAAAAATAGGTTTTATCACTGACTACTACTAATAAAATCTTGCAAATATATTGGGGGGCCCCAGGAAAAAAAAGTGTCCCGGGCCCCCTTAAATGTAAATCCGCCCCTGGTATTGTGAAAAGCATAATATCGTTATATTGAAAAGAATTACCAAACATACACATAATTGATATTTAAACAACCAACTGCAATAAAAGATTACGATTAACATATGGGTGGTGACGACAGATATGAATAACAGATCAAATCATATAATCCAAAAAAAAGAACCCAAAAAGAACCTGCAAAATATTATTCTACCTTATTAGCATGATTCTGCATAACACATATATTTTATATAAAACATTTGGCAATAATAGTGAGCAAGGAAAAAAAACTCAGCTTAGTTTTAGAAATAGAACTCTACGTTTTTTTTAAAGAAGATCTATGTTTTACATGAGTGGACGAACAAGACAACAAAGAAAAAAATGACATTCATCAAGTATGCTAGCCGAAAAAAATAAAAAGAATATAAAAAGGAATTGACCACACTGTAGAGCATCACGATCCAACAAACACGACATCTATATATTGCTAATTTTACCAAGTAGCTTTGTGTGTCAGTCCATGTTTTGAAAACTATCACACTGATCTTTTATGTCAAGAAGTATTATATAAAAATTACATATTTTCAATTGGATTTTATGTGTATTTATATGTTATATTCAGGCCTCTATAGTTTGGACTTTTTGACAAAAAATCCTAAATACACCAAATAAAAATATTTTAATTTGTATAAAAAATCCCATTTTGAAAACTGTTTTGTATAAACAATATTGAAAAAATACGATCTAATGATTTTTGTTATAATTTTAAATTAGAATTGTTTTTAAATAATATTTAACCCATAGAAAAAATACAAAAACGATTTTTATTATTGTTTAAAATTTTAAAACTATTTATCTATGTATTTCTTTTTTCGTCAGTTTGTAAATATACTCCTTCAGTCTAAGAAAACTTGTCCGATTTAAGACCGCCTCTTCTCAAAAAAGTGCCCGATTTTTAAAATGCAGCCTTGTGGCCACAGCAAAAATGATAACGCTGTAAAAAACGACTATTTACTTTGAAATCTCATTCCATGTTGTTTCTGTTGTTTAAATTTTGTGCTGATTATCATGACAATTAAAGCAGAGAATGACATGACAAGGTCATTTAAAAAGAAATCAGAAAGAATAACAGCTGAACCCCATCAAATTAGATATTTTATGTAAAATAAAAGTTTATCGACTTTTTTGAGTTTTTAAACAATTACATTTACCAGTTTTACAAGTGAAATAGAGGATAATGTAATTAAACAGATAAAAAACACAGTTGTTATTCATACATAAATTTATATCCTTTTTATGGTTTAACTATTTTAAGACTTTTAATAATTACATTTATGCCAAATCGGACACTTATTTTTAAACTGAGGGCGTATTTTTTTATACAAAAAACTTAAAATCATAAAAATAGATATATTTAAAGCTGAATTATGTATTTTTAATTAATTTACCTATTAATAAAAAATATTTTTTTACCATTACGATCATATTATGCGTATTATTTTATATATCTGCAACTTAATTTTAGAAGTCTCACATAGCTTGATAATTAAAAGTAACGATCAAAATAGTGAACGTAGTCTATACAAAATTTTTGAAACATATTAATGAGAGTATAAATATACACGCATCTTTTGCCGATCTTCTGTATTTAAACTACAGAAAATGCTATGGCCTCGTCTTTTGGCTGCAATATTTTTAGTTAAACACATCAAATTTTACATATTACGTAATTTTGGTATACTTGTGACAGAAAATCTTGCAAAATGTATATTTGAAAGACCTTTAAATTAGACGTTTTAAATTATTATGAATAAATTACATTTTATCAGATTTGTATTAATAGAAAACAAAAAATATAGTACAAAATGTCAAAAAGTACAAATTTTTATATTTATATATTGTATGTTAGCAAGAAAAATCTTTAATATTAAAATCCTATACCTTTACCCAAAATCCCTAATTAAAAATTTTTAAAATGGAATATTTCCCCAATTCTGGGAGATTTGGGATTACACTAGAAAATCCCCAAATTTCAGAGGCCTGGTTATAATTAATAATTATTTCTAAATTATTTATATGATTTTCCTCCTTTCAAGGGGGTCAAAAAAAGAATTTTATGGCCTTAGATTCTGTTTGAAAATTCCCAATATAAAAATGTTTGAAAGGGTTAAGGGTACTAAAAAAACAACTTTTGCTGATGTAATTGACGTGTATATAAAAACATGCCTTTGCAATATTTTTTTAATATTTTTCTAAATTACTAATAATAATAATAATATATCATTTACAACAAACCTATTTTTAGGAAAAATACGGTGCAAAAAAATGCATATTTTTATAGTACGTGTATAAATGTTTATATTAACATTTCTTACCTAAAGTAAAATGATTCATATGCAATGTTAAATGCGCAATGCTTTTAAAAATTTAAAATATGATAATAACTATAAAAAAATGGCTAGTGTGCAAGTTTTTATGAAGAATTCTGCCTTATTACCCTTTTAAAGCATTAAATATTTGCCTGAAGGTTACTGGCCGTATGTAGAGCATTATTAAACCGTAGTTAAAATATTTTTGTTTACTGTTTGCACTTTTCTAATACAATACTTGTTTTAAGACAAATTGCAAGAAATAAATGCTACAAATTAAAAATTAAATTATGAAATTACGACTTATTGATAAACTGAAACTCAATTGAATACAAATAAACCATATATATAAAAAATAATTTTTGGTCTTTTCCTTTAATTCTATTTTGTGGCTTATCCTGTTACAATTTGATGCTACTTTTTTCAATATATGTTGTGCATTTTGCATTCGTATATATTTTTGTTCAAAAAATTTTTGGTATGTATATTTATTTTTTAGAGATCTTTGTACTAGTTCATGTCTTAAAAAAATCGACTAGTAAAAACACAAAATGGTGCAAATTGCCTATCAATTGAAAAATTTGCAATATAAAAGTAGAATGGAACAATACTAGTCTACTTTTGTGAGATATATAATAAAATGTATAAACATAGTATTTGCATCTTTAAACATAAAAAAACTCCTTTACATAAAAAATCTAATGACGTGAAAATTTATTTTTTTGATTTATATCCGTTTTGATGAAAAAAATATTTATTTTAGACACAATTAGCCACTTAAAATTTTTGTCATAAGTGCATTTCAACAAAAAAAAACTGAAGTTTTTAATTGTATAAAGTCATAAAATTAAACTTGATATACACAAGCTTAACCGTTTTATTTATATCAATAAAAGGCCATGTGATTTGTATTACCTTAGTATTTTTTTAAAAAAAATGAAGGATATAAATTGTAATTAGAAAAAAAATAATATTGTATAACCCGACGTGATTTACACCGTTTCTACAAAACATGCATTGAAGCAGTTTTGTATTTAATCCCTGGAACCAATGCAAAAAAATTGTCTTTGTTTTTTTATTCCACTCTTTATGGAATATGGGTTGAAATAGTTATAGCTTTACAACGCTTTTGCAAATGTAAAAAAATACCATTTAGCTGATTATAAAAAAAAGGCATAACTAATACCCAAAAACAATTTTAAAAACATAGACACGCATTTTTTATACGCTTTCTATATACATTTGGCTTTTAAACATAAGTAGCTAACACATTTGTATAAATATGCTTTAATATATATAGAAACGTAAATACTGTGATCAAAACGAACCTTCTTAAAAAGTGTTGCTTTATAAATTGCAAGCGTATTTTTATTAGTAAAATACATAATTAATTTTTGTATTTTACAATTTAGTAATATATATTCAATTAATATTAATATTATACTTATTTTTTTTATTTTTTCTTTACATTTTTTTACCTTGTAATTAGAATGAAACATAAAATATAAAAAAGTATAAATATGTGTAATTTACGTAAAAAAAATTAATTTTGGCGCCTTTTTATCGATTCCCCTAAAAAGTTTAAGCCTTAATTTAACTATGAGACAAGATTTCGGGTCAAAATCCTGAGTCCAATCATGCACGGTAATCGATATTTTGTAAAATGGACATTAAAGGAGAAAAAATATATCTACTTACTAGCAGGTTATGTAAAAACTAGCGGGCGCTTGGCTTATTTTTAGGTACAGGGTAATTAATGTTGTTACTGGAAGCGAGGCAAAACAGAAAAAAAAATTACTTCTTTTATAATCTGATGCAAAGCTTAAAGTCTATTACAGAAAGAAATTTGCAATAAACCCCGTAAAACTATTACACAAAAAAAGTAAATTTTACATAACAATAAAACCGAAAAAACAAGAAAACAAAATGACTGGGTATTTTAGAAAAAAAACTAACCTCCTTATTTTGATATTAATTATTTGCAAATTGACATTTTGCTTGTAAAGTACCATTTTGATTGTTTTTTTGTTAGATAATACTATAAAAATGGTGTTTTAGATTCTGGTATACAACAAAAGTCCATCAGTTATGTACAAATCAGCCCAAGATAATTTATTATATATATAACGTAATCAATGCTTGCGTTTATTTTTTGTGAGAAAAAAAGCTTCTTGTAGTATTTATAATATAGAAAAGAAGAAAAACAACCCCTATAACCTAATAAATACGTAGAATAAAATTTACTTGTAAAAAAGAGATAAATCCCCAATATTTTGCGCACTATACCTTTCAGGATGTACCGTGGTCTATTGAAAAACATTATTCTCGTTTTTTTGCCCCTAGAACAGACATCTTTAGTATACCTTCTTTTACTTAAATTTCTTCTTAAGGAAGCTAAATTAAAAGTGTATACTATAATTTATATGCAATCCAACCATTTCAAAAAATTATTTATGGTTATTCTTTATATAGATTAAAAAAAAAAAGAAGTCTACTTCATAATCTTGCCCTGACGCGTTTTAAACGGTATTTACCGTAATATAAAACATAAATATGTTTTCCACACATCTATTAAGAAAACATGTAAAAAATTCGTAAAACCATTTTAAATATTTCGTTTTATTACAATTTATGAAAAACATTTTTCTGGAAAAGATGACTCTAGCACAGGGGTGTCCAAAAAAAAATAAACTTGATCTATATAAACTTAGCCCGCAAAATTGATCCACATCGATCCCACTGTTGTAAATCAATGGAAACCTATAAACAAGGAACATAGTAAAAACTAACTGAATATTATAAATATATACATTGTAAAAAGAAGATTTTTATTATGTTGATTATGTTTATTAAGAATCATTGAGAACTTCATCTATTATTGTGCCAAGGTTTTGATAATCTAATGCGTGATTCACCTTCGAATTAATCTAATCCCTGTCTTGTTGCTTATTTTTACCGATAATTTTCTTCTGTGTTTATTACAGATATATTATCATGTAAATAATCATGGTATAATGACACATCAAAATCTTTTTGTGTCACTGTTTGGTAAAATGTGGACTTTTATAACAAATATTTACATAATCCAACATCTTCACTATTATTTTTACTATGGTCTCCATTTATTGTCTTGTTTACTTTACTATATTCTTCATTATATATATTGTCAGCGTTAAAATAGGATAAAGGTTCTGCACTGCTAGTGACTTTTTTGTGTTATAGGGCTGTGTAAATTTCATGGTCTTGTCGATAATATTTTGGTTGTCTTTTTCTTTTTCTTTTTGTTGTTTTCGATTTGTGGTTCTCTTGCCCTGGCATTTTGGGGTTGAAAAATCGATCCAATGATACAAAAATATGGGGTCAAAAAATAATAAATGGATCAATTTGACCCAGCTTGGACACCTCTGCTCTAGCATATCCCCTTTAAAATTTTTAAAAGGTTGACTTTAAAAAAACTATAACAGTATCCAAATAATAACACGAACAATGGAAATACAAAACTAGAATGGTTGTCAAATTTGTTAGAATAATCGCAGACATAACACCAAAAAAGGTAATTTAAAAATAATGAGGTTGAAGTGCAGTATCAAGCTTGTTTTACTGATATGTCAACATAAAACCGTTCGTATTCATCTCAAAAAGGTTAATTGACATAAAAAGATTTAGTGCGTGTCGGGTTTGTCAAAGAACACTTTTCTTGTGTATTCTGGTTTCTTCAAAAGAAATCACTTTCTTTTTTCTTACCCCTAAAAACGGATTCTTTTAAGAATCTTCTCTTCACTAATTTCTTTTAAATTTTTAATTAAAAAATTTAACCAAAGGAAGGTTTACTATAGAACGAGTTTTTAGGGGTAGAGAAAAGAAATCGATCTCTTTTAAAGAAACCAGAATACAAAAGAAACGGTGATTACAAGAACCAGGCACGCCCTTACATTTTTTGCAAGTTATTATTTTTTTTTTGAACTCCAGGGTTTTAAAAAAACTTTACGTAAAGACTTCAGGTACAAAAACGAACGGTATCGGTATAAGTTTCGTTTAAAACAGTGTTGTTTTAATTTTATGTAGTATTATGTCTTAATTCATGTTACTTTAGTAAAAACTCATGCAATACTTACGATATGTTTGTAGAAAAAATCATATCATAAAAAAGATTATGTCAAAATATAACATAGCAACTTGTAATACATACTTTAAAAGAGAAAAATATCAAAAAAAATATTCATAAAAATTTAACAGTCGTCTATACTAACGATTACGTTTTACCCAATTCCCATATATATTGTTATCATAAATTTTTGTTATATATAATTTTTACGTTTAACATTGACATAAAGATCAGTAATTTAGGCTACTTGATTGCGAACTGCAAAAAATGCCAAATGATACAATAAAATGCTATTTAAAAGTAAAGCAGCAAAAATACACCTATCGAAGTATTTTTTTCGATAAAAAAATACTTGTAAAAAACTATACAAGTTAAAGTAAGTAAACTTTATATGTAAATTTACAGGTTATCCAGCATTAAAATATTTAGTTGCGATCTTTTATCAATTAACGTGTATTTTCAGCTGATTTGAGTACACTGAGATTTATGTGATTCGATAGAAGCTTTGCATTTTTTTACTCTCAGTCCCATGTCAGCCTGTGCTTCCGATTATTGTATTGCAATATTATTGTGACGCTACTATTACATTTCCACAATTATTGCAATATATTGTAAAAAAAAATTATAAAATGCAATAAATCAAAAAATTAGATAATCGTATAAAAAAACTATAATGAATAGTATTTGTGAAAAAAAATAAAAACAATTTACAAAATACATTAGCTGAAATATTTGTTTTATTTTTGTCTATTAATAGGGATGTATAAACAAGTTTTTAGGACATACCAAGCTATAAAACTATTTCTAAATGTAAACTCTTATCTTTTTTAAAAGTTATATGTTGTTTTTTGTTTAAAAAGGCTTATAAATATTTTAGTCGGAAAATGGGTATATTTAAATGCAGTTTGCCAAGTAACCAAAAACTACGGTTTCTTTTAAAGTAAAATCTATATAAAAACGTAATATTAATGTGGTAAAAAAGAAGCGGTAAAAATTAGAATAATATATTTTATAAATTATGTATTAAATATTATGCACATTTAATATATATAAAATCACAAAAAATAGTATTTCAATAAGTATATATAAGAAAAATGTTATACCGCATAATATACTATTTGCGAGTGTTTATATTTGTATCAGTGTTTGTATTAGTATGAATTTATTTTATCGACAAGATTATATTGAACAATTATGGATGTGTGGAGCTGAATAATTTATAATATAACAGTGAAAAACACATTTAAAAAGGAATGTTTCTAAAAAAATAAATATTATTTTATACACAAATATTATTTTAAAAGTAAAAACTTATTTTTTGGCAGTGGTTTTTTTAAGATAATTTTATATTTCGTAACATTTCCCAAAAACTTTTAAAAAAAAACTTTTTTTAAAAATTATATTTTCTTTGGCCGAATCTTTTTACTTTGTTTTTTTACGGTTTTTTTCGCCTTTTTAAAATTAATTGTTTGAAAAAATATATGGTTTTTGACATATATCTATTATTACGGATATCTATTTAGTTCTCGAAAATTGTGCAGATTTATAGGCATTATATTTGTCTGATATTTATACCTAATTAACAGCATATTTTTGTTCGAAATGTAGTTTTGAAGATTTCTTCTGGATTTTATAAACAATGTTTTTTTAAAAATATATTTTTTTTTTCACAAAAATATGAAAAATACATAAAAAAACAAATAGAAAATTAGAAAATATATATTTTTTGATATTTTAAAAAATATTAAAAAAAAGCATTTTTACCTATATACAAAATTTATTCTATTGAAAAATATTTTTTTGAAATACATATCATTGTAAAAAATTATATTTGTGTTCTATAATTGTTTTTTATTTATAAGTGTTAAGGCATACTTGTATTTATCATTTTTGGCATAATTCTCCCCGTTTATTATGCTAACTACAAAGAAGAAATACACTTTTTCAATATTTTTTATGGCTACAAAAGGGGTGTAATAATGTAAAAATATAGTGAAAAAAAATCCACAATTATTGCAATAATTGTATGGCAATAATTGTAACAAACAATGTTTTTTCGGATGCTCTGATGTCAGCTATCCTGCATGTAATTAAAAAGGTCTGTAGATATATTTCTTCTAGTAAAAAATACGAATCCATCTATGAGAAATGCATTCAAAAAACTTTAAAAACTAGAAAAGGCGTTTTATAAAAACAATGAATATTAAAACCCAACTTAAACCTGTTTCTTACATCCTTGACAATCTAAAACCGGAAATATGTAAAAAAAAATAAAGATCTGTTTTGATAAGAATATGAAAGAATATTAAAAATGTTTTATATTGGTTTGCCGATGCATACTAGTGATTTTAAAACATTTATAGAACCCCTTTTGAATAAAAAATCCTATAAAACGAAAATAATTACATAAAATTACATTAAGTTTTAGCGAAAAATCTTCCTAGACGTCTCGCTTGTTATAAATTAGTTTTTAATAATAGCGAAACAGCCAAAAATAAATTTACAGAAATTAGTCAAGAGAAGATGTATAAAAATAATCCGTTTTTCATGGTAAGAAAATATATATTTTTAACAAACCAGAATACAAAATATACGATTTTTCGTGTTGGCATGAGTGTCAAAAAAGAACATATAGTCAGAGGGATCTTTCGCGGCAGCTTCCCATGAGTATCTTTTTGGTGAGCAAAGGACCGACGGAGTCAGGCGTGCATTTTGCTTGAAAGATGCTTAAGGGCCAGCGATCGAGGCTTCTCGCTGATTGAAAAGTTCTATTAAGCGTAAAGGAACGAATAACAAAATAGGAAATCTATTGGTTAACAAGTAACTAATAAAGTAAAAAGTAAAGCTATAAAAACATAAAATAAATATAAATTATAGCACGTTTAAAATCATGTCTTCTCGTAAAACAAGTTGACTTTCGGCGACAAGCCAGCCATTTCCAAATTTTCAATACCCCCGCCCGTTCTAAGATGTAGTCTGCGTTTTTAATTTCTATAAATCATAGAACATCTAATTTACAAAGAAATGCATATCTGCTGATTCCTTAAACTATCAGTATTGCCTTAAATATAACTATATCATGTAGATTTTCTTTAACACAGATAATTCCGTGGCTCCAGTTTAGTTTATGGATAGTCAAATATGCTTTTTTGTAAAAATATTAATTTACACTTATGAAAGTTAAAAATGTGTCGAATATAAATTTTTTAACTTCCGGGTAATTACAAAAAAAATCCGGGTTCCGGGTCCAGGTCTGGTATTTCCGAGTCTCGGTCGGGTATTTTTCGGGTCCGGGTCTGGGTCGGGCATTTCCTGGTTCGGGTCAGGTATTTCTGGGTCCGGGTCGGGTATTTTGTCATCCTAGCTTATAGGGCCCCTACAATATTTTAGAGCCCTTGCCAAATATATGTAATCATATAATGCAATTACTTCTGGTCTTTGTCAATATCTAGCGACGTGAATCGGGATTCACGTATAAATATTACGAGAGAAAATAGTAATCGGATCTAATGTCTTGAATAATAAATAATAATATAGTGCATTTTTAAAAATCCCAAGCACTTATATTTAATTAATAATAACATGTTAATAATTTTTTTTATTATACGATATTTTTCGATCCCATATTAGTCCCCTAAGTTTATTTCGACATCCTGAATATAACTTAGTGAGAACCTCTGTTACAGATGTACTAGAATCCGGGGTTAAGTCTCCCTTTTCAGTTCTTTTTAGTATATTCGCTACCAAGTTGTTATATTCCGTATCCGCCTTTTTGTATTCGTTGGTTATTTTTATGAGTTCGGAATATTTGGTTTTATTAGGTTCAATATTCTTTGACTCATTCGAAATTGCGAATTCATAAAGAAACGGCCACCATCCCTTTATACGTTGCTCATACTCTCCAAATATACTTTTGTTTTTTCCTTTTGATTGGTTTATATTATCATAACGTTCTCGCAATACCTTAGAGAATGCCCGTTTAACATCATGATATGATTCTGTATATGTCTCTAAATTACAAAAAGAACATATTTCCAATGAGTCAAATACTGCCAAATCTGTTGCAGCAGAAGCCAAATTTCTCATCATGGGCGATAATTCGGATAAAAGTTGCTCCTTTTCCGATGTAGTAATATCTCTTTTTAACTTTTTCTGGACTGCATGAACCAATGTATTAAAATCGATAAAAGTTTGCAGTTTGAACAGGTGCGAATGAGATTTTTTAAGAATATTTTTTATACTATCTTCTGCTTCATTTTTTGCTTCCTTTTATATTATTTCAAACAAATCATTTATATCCTCAATTTTAGCTAATAATTCGTCTTCTGTAATTATTTCATCATTTAATTTTTCTTTCTCACTCTCACTTTTTTCTCTTAGCATTATCATGTCATTTTGAAAAACTTTTATGATATTTTTAATTTCCGCCTCCATATCTTCTTCTTTTATCATTTGATACCAACCTGAACAAGATGAAAATCTTATAAGGAACAAGATATAATATATTGTTAGAAACTTATAAGTCTGCTTCTGCACCATCTTACTAAAACTAGATAAATTAGGCAAGTGGTTTACTGCTAGTCGTTGGCCTATATTTTCCGTAGTGTTTCTAGTAACTAACATGGTTGCATTAACTGAATTTATTGGGATAATTACTTTATTCATGACAAATTTCGATATCTTTAATTATATGCTTTTTTTTTATCAATACTTAAGAGTGAAAATCTAAATAAAATCACTTCAAGATAAGAAATAATGAAAATTAAAAGAAATTTGCAAAGGTTAATAATAAATAATCATAAGTTAGAAGAACAAGATCTTAATGTGTATATAGAATATATTGATTATAGTGATAGCAGTCAAGAATCATAACTACTCCTCCTTACCATCTCAAGATCCATAAGACCAAATGGTTCAGCCTTACTATATTGAAATTATAGTACTTTTGAAATTTTTTATTTTGAAATCACTTTATTTTATAACTTATTTGTTTTAAATTGCAGTATTTTGATAAACAAATATCAAAATAAATGATGAATAATTTACTAATTACAGTCAAATCTCCGAAATTGACACCGAAAATGTAAAAAAAAATTGAAATGTCTTGTTTTCGTCCTAAAACATTTTTTACATATTTTTTTTGCCAAATAAACGTAAAAAATATGCGCTTCTGAAATTGACTATTAGTACAAAAA
>JAQFYM010004650.1:0-14933 GCA_034694785.1 Agrenia bidenticulata
TAAAATTTTGGAATAATATTGCATCATAATGCATTTTATGCAATATATTTTTGTAGGCAGTTTCTCAACTTATCGTTAACAGAAAACTCTTTTTTTACGTGCAGAATTTTCCATGCAGTAACATTCATTTTATCACAGAAAGATATACAGTTTTTTGATGCAAATACTTAAGTAATTTTTTTCAAAATATTGTCAAGATTCGTTTATTTATTTCATTTCTTATCCTTTTTATCATGTTGGTCGTAAAAAAAATAGTGGTTATAATACATAAAAAAGTTTTTCGTAATAAAAGAGGTTATTAACGAAACGAAATGTAAATTCTGGCTTATATTAAATGCAACTTTTACTGCGTTGTAAACAAGCAAAAAAAACCAAAAATCATTACTACATACAAATTATTATTGTTTGTGTAAATTTGTGCCTAGAACAAAAAAAAAACATTGTGGTTGTTTTTTAAACGTTGTTTTATAGTATAATATATGCATATAGCTAAATAAAATTTTCGTTTTGTTGTTTATGTTTTTTTTCTTTATAAACTTACAGCAAGTAATTAGTAAAAGAAAAAAAAAATTGATAAATAGATATTTTTGCTAAGATATTAAGGTTTACATTTTTTTTTGCCACTTTCTTATTTATAAATTACCGTTTTTACAAAACAAAAATTTTAAATAAAAAAAAAAGCAAATATCGCAGTCTATAACTGAAAGCAACCAAAACAATGTAAAAGTACGCCTGTGTTGCAAATATGATGACGCGAAACTGTATTAATTAAGTTAATGTAAACAAATATATATATTTAAATACAATAAAACAGGTGTTTTGTGCAATTTTGATAGATTACTGAACGATTTTATGATTGTATAAAATTAATACAACAAACTGCATAAAGTTTAATTTTTTTTGTAACTAAAAAAGCTCAATTTTATAATTTATTTGTATATGCAAATCGCAATAAAAGTATTTTTGCAATAAAAAAATCTGTTTGCAAAAAATGATATTTTAATATATGTTTTGTGTTTTTTTTTGTTTAATAAACAGTCAAAGCTCATGAGCTAAAAGCGCGTACTTGCAGATATGCGAAATCTGTTAAGCATTCGATGCGTATTTTATTAAAAAAAACAACAGTCGTAAAAATTTGTTGGAATATTGTTAATATAGGTAAATGGCAACATATATAATTGTAAAAATGTGTTGATTGCTTAGCATTTATACAGTATGTTAGAATAAACACATAGCATACAGTATAGTATTTGTTCATAGATAATTATGGCGTAGGCTATTCTTTTTTTTTGCAATTTTTTGCCGAACTAAAGCATTTTAACACTTTTATGCTTTAAAAAAACCTTTTTTGGTAATAATAAAAAACAAAAAAAAATATTCGTGCCAATTATGTTACTTTAACCTCTTTTTTTAAGACAGCAAAATGTTCTTGATAACACCATAGTAATTACAATCTACATGGATTTTACTACAAAAATACATAAACACTGACAGCAAGCATCAATTATTTTTGCACATTTTACAAAAAACGATTACTTAAGAGTCTTTTTTGTTGGTAAATAAGCGTACATATTACTTCATTGTTTGCTTGATCCTTTATTGAAATATCCATTTGTTAAAAAATAGCGAAGGGTTATTTATGTTTCCTTTAAAGAAGTTATACCCAAAAAAAACTTTATAGATACCGCATTAATGCCATTTTATATGTGTACTACATTAAAAACATGTACAATGAAGACTTGTATGCAATGCGAAAAAGATTTGCAGAACAAAAAAAAACTTAGAACCGGCTTACCGCATAGCAAAAATCTTTAAACGTAGGTATGATCACATAGAATAAATTTTGCTAAGCCGCAATAAATAATGAAAAAAATAGAGATGTAAAGAAAACGTAATCAGACACATATTTTAGGATTGATAAGCAATGCGAACTATATTATTATATAAAAACAATATAATAAATACGAAAAAGCCTCCCAACTTATATATTGTATATAAAAAGCATGAGAAACCATTAATACAATAAAAATATGAATAAATGTACTTTATGTTTTGATTACATGTAATTTTTACAATTGAATAGCCGACGTATCTTTTCACTTTTGTTTATATGTGTAAAGCCTTTTTTTGTATGTGTATGTTTTTTCTAATGGGGATAATTCATAACTCCAACAAATATTTTTTTTGACTATTAATGTACGTTATGCGCATTTTTAATTCAAAAAAAATATATATACAGTCTTTTTTACTAATGTTTTTTAAATAAACACGACGATCTGACATTCAACAATATAAGATGTATTTTGGTAACGTTGTTAAGTTTAAAGCACCGTGATTACTATTATATATAAAACCAAAAAATTGTTTTTTTATTTTATTAACACAACTATTTTTTCTTTTGCAAATTAAGTTTATAACATCGCTTTCGTACGAAAGTCACAATTTTGATGTTTTGGAAAACCCGTAAAAATGTTTTAAATGCTGATTACTCAGGTAATGACTATACTCTAAAAAAAGTAAGCAAAATAAAAATACTGCGAAATTAAAATTTTTATTTAAAAAATGCTTATATTGATATACGGTATAGATATCTTATTTATTTTATTGGTTCACATCACTCTTTACCGACTTAAATTTTAGTTTTCGCCTTTTTTTCCGTATTTTTGCATGCCTATATATGTAAACAATTTTAAAAAAGATGATAAAAAAATATTAAAAAACATATTAAAATATTATAATACGAAAGTTTATATATCAAACCCACTATCACCAACAAAATATATGTACGAATAATATTGCAAAACAACAAAAAAATTAATTATTTATTGGGGATAGAATATTATGAAAATTCTACGATTAAGAAAGCAAAAGAGAAAGATTATGTATATAGAAAACCGTAATTTAAAAACGTACTTATACAACATTTATATTCGTATTTAGGCATTCATTCTATAAAAATATACAACAAAAATAAATTAAGAAATTTAGCATATGAAAAATACGCAACTATACAAAAATTATATAAGAATACAGATAAAAATAGTAAACAAGACAAAAACAACATACAGACAACCTTTTCTGCATATAACTGCACGCGAAACGCAACGTGAAACAAACTGCAATATACCGCTTTTAGACGTTATAAAGATATATCGAAATGCAATAAAATTTTTATTAAAGTACAAATGTAGTTAAATATTAAAAAAAAAACAAGACTTTAGCAGCTTGTTCTTGTTTTGAACGGATTTTTTAATAAAAATAATAAATAAAAAATATGATATACTGGTTTACAAAATATATTGTGAAAATATCAAAGCTCGAGATTTTGTAGACAAGGGGGGTTTTGGTCATATAAAGCAGCAAAAAACGCAAAGGTTCTTGACGAGTATTTTGTATTGTGATAAACATAAAACAAAAATTTTTTATAACACATTACTACACCAAAAAGAAGACATCCTTAACTATGAAATCGAACATAAACATCTCTAACTATAAAAAGATGGCTTTTTAAAACAAAACATTTTTTTCTGTTAACCATTAAAATTTATTAAGGAAGACTTTTATGCACGTAAATTGCATGCATGCATATTTATTTTTTATGTTTATATAAAAAACAAACATATGTTTAAACAGCAATATTTTATATTTTAGAAAACTTTTACCTTTACAAATAACAAACGTAAATGATACGTAAAACACAGGCTGTTCCTTATATTTTGTATTTTAGTACAAAACACAGCTACTATGATACTGCATACCAGTAGGCTCAATTCAACCAACTCCTGTATTTTATTTTTTTTCTGCATAATAAAAACAGCTGTCGATAAAAATTTACAGAAAAATTATACATGTGCATGTCGGTATGTAGTTTTAGAAGTTCCGGCGCTAAACCATCTATTCCACATATAAAAAAAATTGGCCTATGACACTTTATTTTGTGTTATTAAACCTATATTTGAGTTTGTAGAAACTACGAAATTTAGGTTTAAAGTATATGAATTTTTACCTTTTTTACTGTACTTTACCTAATACAGAATCATTTCTTTTGTTATTTCGGATTCGTAAGAACGAGTATAGTTTACAAAAAAAACGATCTTAAAAGCAAAATACCTGTATTGGTAAGATTAGATTAAAATTTTTAGGTCTAGATATATCTTGCAAATATTTTTTTTTTTTTCAAATAACCGAAAATACGTTGAATGCATTGTTAAAAAGACGCTGTACTGTATTGAATAAACAAATACCGTAGCTTCAGCTACAATATTTTAAGTGTTTAAATTGCATTAAAAGCTGTTTTTTTGTTCGATTAGATATGGGCCACTTATAATTTAAGCAATAACTTAACTGCAAAAAAACTTACATCTGACTTTTTCCGACAGTATAAATACAGCATCAGTTGCTAAGAACTATTTGTTTTTCACCTTGACATTTTTTATGCGTTTGCAAAAACAGCAGAGATTTATGGCATATAAAATGCAACCGACTGTTTTTTATTATGTACTTAAAAGCTTGTTTAACGAAAACCCTATGCATGACCGTTGCTAAACACTAATGCAAAAAAATTTAGCATGTACAAATGTACTTTTTGCACAAGAATGTGACTTGTTTGCAAGTAGAAAAATTTGTTTATTTAACGCAAACCTTCTATGTTAGTTGTTACTTTATGACTTTTAAAATCAGCACATGATAATTACAACGGTTTTTTTTTTACTGTGCGTGTGTCGTAATTCGCGCAAATGTAAATTACAAAATCATAAAAACTCTTCTTACGAAACAATAAATTTAGAAGAACAAAAAAAATAAACGGGACGCGACGAAAACCCAGCTTTAAAGACAAAAACACAAGTTTGCAAATTTATACTGCATTAATGCCAATTTCATAGATTTTTATATGACGAGAACTTTTATACATAAAAGAACCAATTGGGTTGCGTCGTTATAGATAATTAACTTTGCAATATATATGCGCAAGTGATGTACCATGTTTTTTACAGCACGGAAAACCGCAAGGTATTTTTTTTTTGTTGTAAGTACAGATGTTATGTTTTTAAACAACTTCAAAGCGTTAATATGTTTGCCAAATTTTTTGTTTCTTATTTATTTTATATAAAAATAACATACAAAATTACATCAAAACATTAATTAAATGCAGAAAAAATTTTATGTAATCTGTTACAAATTATGGTCAACACAAAAAGTAAGTTAAGTAAAATATTTAAAAAATCACAAAAACTTTTTTTACAAAATCTGTGAAAAACGCAACAAAATACTTGCATGTAACATTTGCTACGATAAACTGCATTTGCGTTTTAGTAACAAAAAAACAATGTTATGCTTAAAATATTTTTTTTCGTTAAAAACAGGCATTTTATGTATTGTTCTTTGATAAATGGTATACAAAATTTTTGTTTGCTTAAAGCTATTGTTTTTTTTACTGAAAAACAGCCCTTTTTTACATCGCAATGCCGTGTACGCAGCAAAATGCCTGCAAAAGCACTTAAATTGAAACTCACGTGTCGCAGTGCGCATAGGAGCTTAGTTGACTACTTAAAAAGTACAAACTATAGAAAAAAAAACAGAAAAAGCTTCAATAAAAGAATTAAGCATGCTCAAAAACAATAGGTGTAATATAAAATATATAAAGTATATATTTTTACTGTTGTTGTAAGTAATGTTATATGTTTAAAAAATTATGAACCGCAAATTTTACGTAAAAAATCAGCGTTGCATGTTTTAAGCATTTATTTTTATTTTTTTAACAAAGAAGCAAAACGCTACTAGCTTAATGTCAGTATTACAATTTTTGCATCACAAAGAAACAAAAACTTGTAAATTTTTATTATATGTCTTTCTTTCTGTAAAAAAAAACATTGTCTCAGCTTAACTGTTTTGTTTGCAATATAGATCAAATATGTTTTAAAAAAAACGTTAGCATTACATTCTTTTATCTTTTTTGATTTCCTATTTTGTCACATATAATATTTGTAAAAATTTTATTGTAATGTTGCATTCCTTTTGCGGTTTTTTCTTTTTGTTAAACCGAACAGATTTTTTTTTAGAAAGTTTTTTATATAGCTTTTACCTTTTCAATAAGGTCAAAGAAGTTTTTCGTGGTATATTTTTTTCTTTTGTATATACGCCAATATTTCTGCTTAATTGTCCAAGCTTTGCTAGTTTTTTAGCATTGGTTTTTTTATTTTATTTGTGTACCTATTTTTTTTGCTTTTGTAAGCTGTTTTTTTTAAATCCTTTTTTCTAGATTTTTTTTTTTTGTTTTAAATGTTTTTCCTGTAGCTCATTTTGTGTTCGTTAGCAACACAAAGAGCAGAAACGGGTATTGTACTTTATGGGGGTACTTAGAAAAAGTTGTGATGGCAGGCGTTTTTGTTTCTGCACTATAAAATGGTATCACAAAAAATACATGACTTAAATACCATATATGTGCAAAAATTAAAGACAAAAAGTCCATTATATATTTATTATTATTTTGTGATAAAGTAAAGCAACTAAGTTTTTGCTGCGTAAAAAAATCTTAGTGGCAATAAGTGTTGACTTTTGTTTTTAAAAATTGGTATTACCTCGTAATATTAGCATGTAAAATGAAAACGTATAACCAGCAAATAATAGCAGAACGTATGTGTCTAAAAGTAAGCACAAAAATAATACAGAACAGTACAACATTATTTAACGCATTTTTAAGCATTAAATAACAAAGTATTTTTAGACGCAGTTTTAATATTATTATTATTCGTATGTTTCACGGTTCCAGAACGCCTTTTGAATATATTTAAAATAAAACATTATATTATGTTGCAACTGATATACCTGGACCCAATAAACATTCTTGTTAAAGCGGCTGCTTTTTTATGTACAACATAACACTTTTAAAATAGTATACTAAGTAAAATACAAATTACCATTTTTAAAAAAAAAAACTTTATATATATGCATATTAAGACAAATACATAAAGTTGTAAATTTAGTAAATTATTTTTTTATAGACGTTTTTTTGTTTCTTAGTATTTGCTGTCAATGCCTTTTTTGTGTAATTAGGGATTTTGACAGTATTATTATTTTATCAATACTTTTTTATATTTTTTTTTCAACATAAATACAAGTTATTTGCAAAATAAAAAGTAAAGAGTTTACGCCTATGTTTTTTATTGCATGTTTAGTAATTTGAACAAACTAACATTTTAGTTTTTATAAAACCTTTTTTTTAAGTTTTTCATATACTTGTTTACATTTTGTGTTTTTTATTTATATTTTTTATACACATTGTATATCATGCTGTTAGATGCTTGTAGTTTCTTAATATTCCGTTTTTTTTTTAAAAATAAAAAGTAATAGTTGCTTAATGCTAGCATCGAAGTTTTTTTTGGGTAACTTATAACGGAACTATAAGGCTTGCTTTGTATTTCTGTATAAGTTTTTGTATTGTTTACAAAAAAATTTACGCAGCGAAAAAACTAGATTCAATCACTAATTTTTTTTTTAAACATTACATATGGATTTTTTTTTGGGTTAGCGCTGTTCATATATCGTTGCAGAACTTGTTTGCAGTAAAAATTTGCTTGTTTTGTTATCTGATGAAATACATTGTAACCACTTTTTTTTTTACAAATATATATATATATTGCTAAGTAAATAAAAATTTAAAATAGAAAGGCAAAAGTAAACGTCTTTTTATTTCCGGGCAAAATAATTAAAACAGGCATATACACGTATGCGCAAAAAAAAAAGTTCAATTTAACTTTTTATAAAACGCCAAGATCTGAATTTTTTATAAAATAAAAAAAAGCTACCAACATTATTTTTTACGTTATCTTTCAAAATTATAATAATAAATCTTATTCATACATGTGTATTTCGAAATATCCATTAGGAGTTGTAAAAATGCAATTTTAAAAATTTTAGTACTGCCTCACTGAAAAAATATATTTGTTTTTTATTTTTTGAGCATATGTATGAAAAACAAGTTTTCTGTCTTTTTTTACTATTTTTATAAACTGAAAATTAATTTATCAAAGTATGTCAATCTTTTTTAATTTAGACATTTGTCTAATGTGAACGTCTACATTCGTTTCTTTTTTAAATTTATGTGCATAATATGAACACTCTTAAAGAATTTTTCAAAGCCAAATTTATAACTTATTTTACCAAAATTCTTTTTCTAATATATACATCCAAAAAGAAACAACAAAATATGTATTAAGAAAAAATACATTACGCTAAGAGTAAATATCAAAGTAAAAGCAATAAAATCTATCTACAGAACAACGAAAAATATCTTTCTGGTGTTTTTTTTTTGCTTAGGCACGTAAAATAAATTTGTAATACTAGCGGAATAGTCAAAGATATAATGTATTTAAGTAATAATTTTTTTGATAACAAAAACATTAATCTTTTATAAAATCTGCAGAATAGCCGATAAGCTATATTGCTGGTTATAGAAAAATAGAAAACGGAACTTCTGTGTTTTATTTGAAAGAATACAAATCTCTGAAAAAGAAAAATCTAAAAAAAAAAATTGAAAAATTGACTTTTACCTAAAAATTAGTAGCTAGTTATCATTACATCAAACAACTTATCAATAAAAGATTGCAAGAGGCTGACTTTGAGACCTATGCGTCATTAATATTATTTAATGTGTAGAAATATAAGCTGACAAGACAAAGTCGGCATATATTTAAATGTAAAAAACAAGATAATTTATATATCAACTGATAAAACTAAAAATATTTTGTATAAAATTTCACTTTTTTTTTCTAGAAAATATGTATGAATAGGCTTTTTTTTTAAACAAGTAGAAAAGACATCATGCATTCTATAGTTGTATTCGAAAAAAAGGATTTTAGGAGCCTATAAAAAGTATAAATTGATGGGCATATGTTTAATTATAAAAATAGCAACGTGGTAAAAATTACGTTAGCACTATGCAATAAATACCTTGAAACAATATGCGACTATCTATGGAGACCAAAACAGAATATTATTGCGCATGTGATAATGCAACAGTTAACCCATATAATACTCTGTGGTCATAATTAAATTATATACTTCGTAAGTAACCGCACATCAAAAATACAGCTACTATATTATAGCGTTAGTTTTTGCTTGTAATTGTAACTATACAAGCATGTTTACTAAAAAGATTTTTTTGTATTCCTAATTGCCCGAAAATGAAAATTGGTAGCTCTCTGTCTTAATAAAAAAAAGAACGTCTTTTCGATGCATTATGTGTCTGTAGAGATTCATGGGATGATAGTGTAATTCTAATGGTATCAACATGTAATAGAATTTTTGTTTAATGCTGATATTTACTCAAAATAAAATCTCCAAACAAACGAGAAAGATGCAAAAAAATAAGAAATCAATGTTTATCTCTATGATTAAAAAACAGTTATTTAATTCAATATTACAGTGAATGATGTAAGAACAGAGCACGATGCTGATCATGATAAAAGCTGTTTTTATTGCAATCTTTATTTATTACTATAGCTGTTTACACCAGTTTTGACTAAGAATAAAGTAAATTTGACCTTTGCACCAGATGAATATAAAAATGTCCTTGGGATATTAAATTTTGCAAATAATAAAAGAATTAGCCAAAATTCTAATAACTGACAAAATAAGAATCATTACAAAAAACATAAATGTATTTTTTTATAACCTTTTTAAAATAAACTTAGAACAAAAAAAAATGGACACGAGTTGTCCCTTTTAAAAAAGGAAGGTATAATTTTTTGCAATAAATTTTAATTTGTAATAATATTTATAGTATGTTACGTGATAAAATACACCTAAAATTCATTCTTGGGTTTTATGTATTGCTAAATTACTAGTTGAAAAACATGAGAACGCACTAATATTGTTTATTTGTTCAGTTTTTTTTTAAACTGTGTTTTAAACATTGTTTTTCTGCAATTTATATACTAGTTAAAAGAAAAAACACAAGCCATGTATTTATCTTGCAATTCGTGACACAATTTAAGCGTTTTTTACTTCCTTTTGTGTTTTTTTTGTATATTTCACTCTGAAAATTCTTTTGATAAAAATAATGTGACACTATCAAAAAAAGTAATATTTTTGGTATACATGATATGTTTTTGTGGTTTAAAGCAGGTTCGTAATACTTAATGGATTTTGAAAAAAAAACTGTCTGTTAAGTGGGTACAAATAAAGAAAATGTTGCAGAGAGAAAAAATAAAAAATAAAAAAAGTTTGCGCCGCAATGCTTTTTGTGTATAAATAGGTGTATTTTAGACAAGAGTTAGTTTTATACTTCATAATTGAAAATTAAGGTTTTATATATTTTTGAAAACGCGTAATTTTTAATAAAACACTTCGATCGGGAAATTTGCTTACTTAGCTACATTTGGGTACTAAAAAAATGTAACTTTCATACAGGTCAAAGTAACATTAGCTGGTAATAGGTCGCATTATCTGCTATTTTTTAAAGATACATTATTGTTTTAATATGATATATGTAGAGATACAAAAGATTGTGTATCTTAATTCCTTCTAATTTTGCAAGAGTATATAAATTTTTTAAAACTTTGTTATATGTTGAAAATATGCCTTTGTTACGCTAAACGCACTAAAAAAGTTCGTAGCTAATGCAAAATTCAATGCAATAAAAAGTAGCCTGTTAATTAAGTGAAAGAAAAATACTTGTGAATTTTATTTGATCATAAAAAAAAATCCGTGGATTTCGTAGTAAAACAGTATGACTTTTAAATGTTTAGTCTTTTTTTATATTTTTGCAACGTATCAGTAATATGAATGTAAAAAATATAATGGTATCAAAATACTGTCAGGTCAGATAAATATCTGTAACAACGTACCTTTTTTTTGTATAGTAAAAAAGTAAATAATTGCACGTATAAAAGTCAGTATTTTAGTACGAAAAGTAGACTTTTAATTATTTTGATATATTTTGATACGCATAAACTATTAAATATTATTAATTCACAATTGCTTTTCACCAAAACAAATGCAATTTTTAAAGGCTTGTACTTGGGCCCGTAGAAGAGGGGCGCGTACCTAGGGGGCCCGTTTACCCTTTACAGTAAAAAAACAAATATAGATCATGTTACAATTGTTACTTTGTTGTTTAATAAATGTTATTTTTCATTTTAGGTAAAATAGATCATCCTTCTTTTTTTTAGTTTTTTTTGTAAAAAGCTTTACTTTTTTTATAAAAAAATTGGTTTAGGGAAACTATCTTTTTTCGAATTTTTTAGTTCTGTCTATGTGCCTGCTAGTAATTTGCTTGTAGTTGCAAACGCTTTACATATATCTTTGTTGCGTTTTTTAGTACTAAAATCCGGGCCATCGATATTTTTTATTTTGACCAGATGTCACCCTGAGGCATAAAATATGGTCCTAATGCATTTAACGAACAAATTTAACCATGTCTCTACACAACGTGTTTTTTCATTATGCTTATAAAAAAAACCTGTGTACTATTTTAATGCTAAAAGTGTACAATTTAATTTATTAATAACAAAACGGCATTTTCATACAACAAAGGCAGCAAAAAAAAAGAAGCGTACCAATTATACATTTTTTAGTCAATTGCAAAACATTACAAGTATTTGTGTGTGTTGTTGTTATATCTTATAATCTTATCATTTAATTTATGCAGATACAACCACTATCGATTCGCATCATAATTCTGTTTGGCGAAAAACTTTGTTTGACGTAGGTGCATAACTATAAACTCTTTAATACAAGTTTTGTAATCTATGAGCAACTTTTTTTTGTGAATCTAAGTTTTTTTATAACCAAGTTTTCATTACATTTTAGGCGTTTTATCTAAAAACATAAACTGTATTATTATCGAAACAACAAAAACGAGTTAAACTCTCATTGATGAATTTCCTTATATGTTTTTATAGTCATGTAATGCTTCAAATACATGTAAAAGAGTTAAAAAAAATAATAGTTTTTCGAAGAAAAAAAAAATTGAGCCCTTCGACAAGAATGATAAAAAATGTTACGAAAAGGTAGTCTTTTGCCAGTATTCTTAATATTTTAATATAAGAGTATATATTTAATATACAAAATTACTAGTCAAAGACATATGAATGCAACATTGGCGAAGATAAATATACAGTAAGATTAAAAAACCGGTAAATAAATACTTTTTATTATATATGAAGGTATTTTTACGTGCTTCTTTTTACTTTAAATTCTTAACATAAGCATTGACACAAAATTCCGCGCAAAAATAGTTCAAAAAAATTGACAGCCCAACACTTTGTTTGGGCATGTTTGTTTGCTTCAAAAGCATTATAATCTATTTTTTTTGCTGCAAAAAAAAGTTTTTTGCCGTTAATTGCATGTAAACAGTATGAACCTATAAGTGCAGATGTATACAAATTTTTACTGTTTACAACTTTACATCTTGATGTGATTTGCGTTGCCATTGATAATTTTTATACTTTTTTTTATCAGAAAACAAACTTGTTTTGCATGCGCTGTTTTTTTTTGGATATATTTTTAGGATTTGATGCATAATTATAATTGCTTTGCCAATTATTGTGTAAAAACATGTCATTAATGTACTTAAGTCGTCTTTTATTTGCAGTAATTATATTAAAAGCAATTATTGTTGTAAATCGGCGATGATTAAACTTTAAAAATATGATTTAGGTAAACAATGTAGTTAATATACTACTAAAAGAAAAAATATGTTTGTCTACTATAAATGCCACAAAAAAATAACAATGATTTCTTGTGTAGCATAAAGCACTGTAAAACCTTTATATTTAAAAAAAATATCACATTTATTTTTGCATGTCTCGTATTTTTTATCGGTTCAATCTTTTTATAGATAAATTTGTAAAAGAAGTTTGCTGTTTTTTTTTTCTTACCTTTTTTTTGCGTCTCTAGGATCCGATATTGCCACAACTATTTAAATTTTGTTTGGTGTAGCATCGAAACAAAAGGCAAGTTTAAAAGGGAATCAAAAAAACACGTATTTAAGGTATTTCTATTATTAAAAACACTTTTAAGTCTGTTTAGCATCAATAAGAATTTTAATATAAATAAAAGCTACTATTTAAAATTTTTTAAAAAAAAACCGACACATATTGAATGTAAAATAAATTGAAGTAACGCATTAAAAAGTTTTAAAACATGTCTAAACACAGACAAACGCCATTTAAAACCCAAGAGTTGGATTTTAGGGATAATTAACTTAAAGTGCTAATTTGCTAAAAGTATTATATTTTTTTAGATATGTACTTTTTTTAGGTTTTATATTTTGCAATCTAATTATTTTTAGAGATCCATACTGAAGAAGATTGTAAAAATATAGAAAAAAAAACTATTTTAAACCTTCAAATGTTTTTATTTTTTTTTTTATTTTAAGTTCTTAACATCTTTACGAATATATATTCATTTTTTTCTTTGCCTTTATCTTTTCTATATGTTCATGCAGCGTTTTAAAAACACAACATGTGTAGAATAACACTGTGCAAATATAAATAGAATTTACCATAAATTCAACCATGACATAGCAACGATAATATATTTATACAAAAATTGTTATTTTATAAATTTTGCAAAAGTAGCTAGGTTTTTTATTATTAATGCCCTTTCTGCATAATAAAGTATTTTTAAACCTCTTTGAATTAATCAATATTTTACAAACCGCCAATTTTATATTTCGAGAAACCCTGAGTTAATGTAATCTTAAAACTAACGGATACCTTTGTTTAGTATTCGAAGTCCAAATAGTTTACTTTTGGCTAAAAAAGGAAGTTTTTAACAATATTTTACAAAAAACTATGATGTAGTATCCGTCTCAGTAGTATAAAATACAGCATAATAAATCAGACAAAGAATTTCTAAATGGTAATCTCACCCAACAAAATATTTTTTCAGACAAAAAAAAAACAACAAATTGTTAGTATATCGAACATCCGAATAGTATCCGTCTCTGTAAAAACTACGAGGACTTTAAAATAATATCTTGGACATTATGGGATAGAATCCGTTATATATAATAAGAAGATGGTAATCAATTACATACCAAAGTTAGGATTTTTGTAAAACTGTTGTTATAACTAAGAAGAATAAATAATGTTTTATATTAAGGATACTTCGGATATTCGTTTGTGCTTGATATATTTTCTTAATAAACAAAAATGGTAGATTTAAGACTAAATAAAATATAAATTATATTTTTTTTGAGCGAAAATAATATTAATACACATAAAAAATAAAAATTTCGTAAGTAAAATGCTTTAATATGAAAAAGAAACCTTATTAATGTTAAGAGTTTTTATTATTTTCGATTTTGACATATTTAAAAGAACTTGATTTATTGCTATTTGAATTTCGCATCTATATTTATTCTGTCTTTTACACTATTGTACACATTTGTTTGACGTTTTTAGTAAAACGACTAGTGTTAAAAAAATTTGAACACTATCTAAATCCTTATAAAAAGCAATGCTGGAATAGAATACAGAATATACTAAAATATAATTTTTTAAAAGAGATCAGACTCAAAGGAGGTCTTCCACAAACTATACTAAAATTAATACAGAAATGTGCATTTTATGTACAACATAAATTAAATTTTTATTCGTTTTTTTTAAAAAAAAAAATGGTATGTAAAAACGCATTTGAATTCCAAAAAAGCGTTTTAAAATTATTTTGACAGTAAAGTCTGAATAATATTATATATTTCAATATTTTATGAATATTTTTTGTCAATTTCACTGCCATTTATACTAGTTACAAAGGGTTATATTATGTTTTTTTACGTTGTAAAATGTTTTAAAAAGTAGCAAAGTTAAGCAAAATTTAAACGCTTTTTTTGTACCTAGTTACTTTTTTAAATAAGGCCATGTCCGGTTTTTTTCTCTATAGGGATTTCACTATAGTGAATAATCAGTATAGAGATTTTATTTTTT
>JAQFYM010004651.1:0-14930 GCA_034694785.1 Agrenia bidenticulata
TTTTTTATGAAAGATTAAAAAAGTAGAACGTGGGAGTTAAAAAGGATTCTTATTTAGTTAAAAGTATCAATGGTGTTTTTCAAAATGTTTTTATCGTTTGTTGCGTGTCTCAGTAACTTACGGCAGTGGTCTTAAAAGATGCTCTTTTTGAGCAATTTAGCTCTTTTTATTACCCTATCTGAAGATGGAGACATTTCACTCGAGTGATATAATCGACGAGATAAAAAATACAAAAATCATTTTTTCATCAAGAATTGTATTAAATGCAAATGGTAGTATATACCAACAGGTTCGTAAATACAGCCCTGCTTTTCTTATGTATGGATTATACTACATCGTTCAACAGAAAATACCCCGCCCTGTTTGTATACTTTGAAACAAAGTTTTTGGCAAGCAGCACAATGTGTAAGACAAAAATAAGTAGATATTGGATGAAAAACATGAGAATCCCGACGTTGAATACAATATATTTAATTTCCAGGAAAAACTAGACAAGTTTAAAAGTGTATTAAAAGAGCTTCTTAAAAAATTTCAAAATGACGAATCTTGCAGCGATAAAATTAAATATATATATGGTGTGTTAAAAATGATACGTACTGAATAAACAATTTGCAGCGGGTTCTTGTATATTTCTGGAGAGACTCTGGTCTAACCAGCATTTATAAAATCAGTTGATTTGTTATATGGGGAAAGTAAGGCTGGGAAATTAGATAAATTAAAGCTTTCGGATTCTAAAATACGCCGTGGATGTACAAAAATGTTATCTGATATTACACACCATTAGTTTTTTATTTTAAGAAACTCACCCTACTATTCAATTCAAATAGATGAAAGTACTGATATAAGTAATATGACGCAACTTATTTGTTTTATACGATACTTGAATAATAATATTTTTACTAAAGATTTCTTATTTATTAAAAAATTTAGCAATGAAACAAAAGCTATTGATATTTTTAATCTTGTATTCAATTTTTTTACAATGAATAATATTAATATGTACAAACTTACTGGATCATGCAGTGACGAAACAAAAGTTATGACTGGATGCAAGAATGGAGTATTGTAAATGTTCCAAGACAAATTTCCTACCATTAAAGGCCATCACTGCATTATTCATAAACAAGTTTCGACAGTAGTTTTTCCGAATAATTACTCTAAAAGTGCGTTTGAAAAATTATATGAAATGATAAATTACATAAAAAATAGCCCAAAAAGATCGCGAATTTATTCTAATATTGTTGAAATGTTTCCTTTTGATAAACAACGGATTCTATTATATTATAATAAAATCAGATGATTGTCGAAAGGGCAGGTTATAGAACGATGTAATAATAAATGTCCATCCTTAAGGCAATTCTTTATTAAACTGAATAGATTAGATTGGGTAGAAACGTTGGAATTACAAAAATGGAAACACAAAATACTATTTCTTGGTGATATTTTTATTATTTTATAAACCGTGAACACATCTTGTAAGGCAATGACAAAACTATACTATATTTATTAAAAAACTGTTGCGTACCATGATAAGATTACAATTTTATATATTTGCGCTGTAAATAATCAATTCGATGGATTTCATTATATACAAGAAGTGACTTTAAATATCGAATAAAAAGAGAAATTGTACTTGCTTTATAAAATCGTAAAAAAAAATATATATAATAGATTTCAGGATGTGATAAAAGCATTTTATACGTGAATAGGAAGCCAATTTTTAACCACAATAAATCTTCTTAGCGATTATAGCAGTGTATTTCAAATGGAATTTAACGAGTTAAAACATGATGATTGGGCCAAAAAAAGCTTTTTTGAATGACTATATAACCTAGTTCTGGACTATTATAAAAACAAACTATGAAGCAGTGTCAAAAGAAGCCCTTCTAATATTGTCACAGTTTTCAACATCTTACAGATGTAAAGCTGGAATAGCAATGATGAAAAATGGAAATAATGCAAAAAAAAACAGGCTTACACTAGTAGAAAGAGAAATAAGAATGAGGAGCGTATCTTTAAAACCTAATATTAATGCTATTATTAAATAGAATAGCCAAATAAAATAATATAAACCCTATACACTAATTTTCTTCATTACTGTACAATTAATATCGTTTAATTGCGTTTATTTGGTCTACTCTTTTGATTTTATGTCCTTACACTAATTATGGTTGTTCTTAATTAGAAATATTTACTTTACACATATACACATTATATTTAAAGTTCATTTTGATCGACAATTTCAAATATATTTTTATCTAATGAATCAGCTGTTCATCTGCCAAATACACTGTATTTTGTATAATATAATTTTATATAACATTTTTTTTCTTATCCTTAAAAGATTCCTCTCGTCGACATGTAATTTCATTTATCTATAACATCACTATTTCTTCTTTAATATTATACGTTTTTGCTTCTTATCATCAATGCATACAAATTCCTTTTTCTTCTTAGTTGCTTTTTTGCTGTTGAAGGAGGCTTTGACGTCGTCATTTTGGGATTTTGCTCTTTTATTTTGCGTGAACAATGGGGGGTCAAAAAAAAAGAAATTATAAATACCACTGTCTTGACGTCACTTAAAATAGTAAAATATTAAGGAAGAATTCACTTTATTACAAAAAAAAGTTATCATAAAAACGAATTTTTATTTTTTTTTTCCATATAAAATGGTTTTTATAGCCCGGTTTTAATAAAAGCCAATAAATCACAAGGGGGTTTAGTACAAAAAAACTGTGTTTAAAACCGTTTTCTTTTGAAAAACTCATAAAAAACTTAAAAATAACCTTTTTTAAAAACGGGTTTTTAATTTTTAAGGAATATCACGGCCTATATTCTGTCTACCGATGTCAATAACCTGTTTTACAGATTTAAAATTTATATTTATTTTTCTATAAGCAGTTTTGGCCTAAAAACTTTTTTTTGCTGATAACAAAAAAAAACGCGGGCTCTACGTCTATAAAAAATATGCCTTTTTATGGTGCGGATATTTAAATACACCCCGTGTAGTCTGCATTTTCACCTCTTTTTTAAAAGAAGATTTTAAGAGTGCCAAATACACAGGAAAAATTAGTTTTTGTACAACAGGTTTAGAAAAACTTTGAACATTTATCTTGTACTAATATAAAATTTTAGAAAAAAAAATATTCACAAAAGGAACTTCTTAAAAAAAAAGAATATTTTATATATGTATTTTGTTAAAAAACAGTTAATATAATTATTAAATTGTACATTTATAGCACATTCGGCGTTTTTATGGAGTCGCTCTGTGCCTATAACAACTTTTTTGTGTTATACATTAAAAAAACATAAAAACCTTTTTGCATTACTTTTTAATATATTTTAGCAATTCAAAAGATGAGTTCCAATATACCTCTTTTTAATATTTTCAGCCGCAACGAAAAAACAGTTTAATTTTTTTGTAAAGACATTGTGGGTGCAATACACCTGTTTTTTACATTGCTGTCAATATTTTATATACACAAGAAATGTAAACCGCACATTTTTAATTATAAAAAAACTGGGTGCAAAATGATGTAGACACTTTTATATCAGGCATCTTGCAAAAAAAAAACGGTTTTGGTAAAATACACAAATGCACCCGTTTTTTAAGTATATTTTATTTTGTAATATTACTTTTTAACTACAAAAAACTACCAATAAAAATCTTTTAAAGGTCTTAAGGTCTACAACTGGCTACTAGATCTTTTTCTGGAGCCCATGAAAGTAGGTAAGTGTAATTATAGCAAAAGCTTCGTGTAATTACGTCTCTAAGCTCAATTTTTGTTGCACAACGATATCTTATGTTTTTTGAAAAAAAAATAATATATTAAAAATATATTGCGAAATTATCGCGACATGTTTAAAAAAAAGAAAAGGAAATGAGAAATGCCCCGCCTTCGCCAAAAAAGACCAATTAAAAATGTTATTTTTGCTTCTTAAATGTATTGATGTCAAAAATATTTTTCTAAACTACCCGTAATTTTTTTTTTTTATTTTTACTTTGACTATTCTTTAATAATACTGTTTTTACAAAGTAATCATTAATTTGTTATTTATTTGTTGCTAAATAAATGTTATAATTTGATAGCCCTAACTACGCATTTTTTATGCTTTTTTATTTGTATCTAATACAGACTATCTATTGCAAATTATTTCTCGATTCGTAATATATCAAGGTTATTTGCTTTTTCACCTTACGTTACGGGTATAATATTATACAATATTAAAAAAATATAGGAAAAGGTATTTAGATTCCGATCATTTTACGTACAAAAATCACATATAGTATTTCAACAAATAGTTTTGCGAAAATCGGCTCATGAAATTTTTTTGTTGTTTTTATATGCAGCAGTTATTTGCATTGGAACATGTTACCTTACATCTAAACACAAAAATGGTCTGTTTTATATTTTATATATATTTTCATATAGATTGAAAGAGAAAATCACAAATTTCAACAATTATAGATATTTTTACTATTGTAATAAATTATCAGATTTTATTTGGGTAGAATGTTGTCAATAGCCTTGAATTGCAAACATGGATCAAAAGTAAATTTCCGAAAAATATCAGATGGATACTCAAGTTATAATTGGATATTTTTAAACCAATCGTATTGTAAACAAAATAAAAAAAAAAGTTTTGTAATTTTCTATTTGTCATGTTATTTCTATGATCATGTCATTAAACTAATGATAATTTCTATAGATTTAATTGATCTGCTGATTATTTTTTGCCACGTTTTAAAAGTATAAAAGAATATTTGAAAATAAAAATATGATGTTTTTAAACTACAAAAAGATATTAATCCAACTTACAATTTTATCAAAAAGTATATATACAGTTTGTGGTGGGGCATCGAACCCACCTTCTTCATGTAGTGGGGCAGCCACACCACCTCCATGTGGAGGTCCAGGGAAGCCACCTTGTAAAGACAAAAAGAATAAGAAACCACATGGTGAGGATAGTGATTGATAATAAATAGATGTTTAATTGTTTAATTTTATAAAAGTTAATTAGGCTCTTAAGGTAAAACAATTATTTAATAAAGAAGTTCTAAAACAGGAGTTTTGAAAATAATTAATGATCGATTTATCTAAATCGGGGGTTCTCAAAAGACGTCTTTTCATCCATTTTGTTCCATCGATCCTCACTGTGATCATTGCATAATAAAGACAAAAATTCAAACAAAGTAAATAAAAAAATAAAACACAAGTAAATGAATTTGAACCCAGGCATTAATTGAATATTACATTTTTGATAACATATAGTAGGTATTTCTGATTTCAGTTTACTAGTTTGAATACAAAAATTTATAAATAATATGTTTAACATATTACACAATATTTGGCCATATGATTAAAAAAAAGCCGCTCGACGACTCTTGGTACATTTTACTTTCCCACAATATTTACAAACATGTTGTTTAGTATAAATTGATTGATATTGTAAGTACTTGATAAGAGCGTATACTACTTATAATTCATACGGCTAAGATAAAAAACAAAACTGTAATTCGTAGGAATTCAAATTATGAATACATTATATCTTTTCTTTAACAAAAACCTTTGTTTTAGGTCGGGGTTTTTTCACAATTTATAGTACCAGAACAAATGATAGAAATATAATGACATGCCTAGAGATTAATTGAACATAAATAGATCTTAAATAAGGCTTAGTATATAAATCAAATTAATCATAACAATTTTAAAAATAATCTCGTTTGTATATTTTTATCAAACCTGTTTTGTTCCTACACATTTTTATACGAATCTAATAATAAAATAAATGAAGACCCCCTGGTCAAATGATTCCGGCTTTTATTTAAAAAAATTCTTATTGGGCTATAACGGTCATATTAAAAACTTAAAGTAAAACTAAAATATTTTTTTTACGCTGTTTGAATAAGACTTACATAATATCAAGTGAAATTTTGTATCCGATAAATGTAGAAACGCGCAAAATATTACTATATAGAACCTTTAACCTTGCAAGTATAATGAAAAAAAATATATTGAATGCGTATACTATTTTTTTTTTGTTTTTACACGTGTCCTTGTCATTTGGTCATCTATCAATTTCGCATATTAATATAATAAATAAGAGAAGTTATATATACAATAGTGTTTTGCTATAGCATTTTTATACTGATCATTATATCTTAATAGTTTTATGTTGTATCGCATATATAACTTTTATAGATATTAGTTCTTTAAATATATGATATAATCAAAAATAAAATGGCCTACTCTAGCAATTAGAACCGTAGGATTATTGTTTACTTTTTACCTTTAAGTAAACGCTGTATCGTATTGAGGTGCTTTTGTTTTTTTACACTAGGGTACGAAAAAAAACCCTTCCTACGTATCGGGCCCCTCTTGGTGGTTTTAAGCCCCCCTGTTTTGTAGGGGCGCGGATTACAAATTTTTTTCATGATGATATAGAATATTTATTATAATTGTAAAATATGATAAATTCAAAAGTACAAGTCAAGGTGAAAAATATATTTTACATGAAACTATTAATTGATAACAAGTGACATAACAAAAAACACCAGAAAATCATTGTTCACAATGACTTTATGCGTAAAGCTGTACAATCTATTTTCCATGTGTTGTTCTATGCTTTTCATTTTATCTATGATGCAGTAACAATTAATACGTTCATCAAATGATTAAACCTTGTATGTTTTACATTATTTTTTTTATAAAAGGATAATAATAATATACAGTAAACGCATGCCAAATCCGTTTAGCAGCATGGAAACTAATTTTCTATTTTTTTCATACTCAAAGTATCCTTTCCGCAAAACAGGGGGGCTTGAAACCTCCAAGGGGGTCCACAAACACAGGGATGCCCGAAAAAATTATACCCAAGGGTACACAAAGATTTCTCTACACGTGAATCTAAAAGTATATAAAGTATACACCTGAATCTGGTAGGGGTAAAAAATTACCCTAGGGTCTGTCTTACCCATATGCATGCAAAAGCAGTAATTCTTTATAGCCTAGGATACATATATGGGTCAACCAAGAATAAAAAACAAAAATTAGTTACCTAAAGAATCCGCACCCTTGGGTAGATGTAGTTGTCCTATTTTAATAGTAAATTTATATCCTAGGGTACAAATAACTACACACAGGCTATTATATTTTTTTATATGATATTAAGGCTAGGCAAACGTTAGCGAGTTAACGTAAAGTTAACAGTTAGTGCGTTAACTTGCGAAATATATTAAAAGTTAACGCCTCTATAATTTATTACTATCGTATTTCAAATATTGTTTCTTAATCGATCCTGAAAATTTGTTTTTACATTTTTAATCTTCCAGATATAGCATTTTCTTTAAAGTAGATGAATATTTGTAATGCTTATTGTTGGAATTACATTTGCATCGAATGTATTTTTATACGGCATACATAAACTTTTGTTACAAACTATAAAAAGAGATAGAAATATGTTCATTATTCTGTAATGGACAAACTTAACCCTTTAGGTCAAAATGTATCAATTTTGGACCCCTTGAAAATCTATGGGCAAGAAATATAAAAATTGGTCTGCACTAAAATAAGGATCCGCTCATGTCGAATGCATCCCTAAAAACACACATTTAATGTGTGAAAATGCTTACATTTTACACTGTACAGTATTTTAAAAAATGCATGTATATTGTCGTCATCTATATTTATTTGTTCGCTTCAGCATTAAGACTTTAATCAATGCAATATTGCTGTTATGATGTTATAATAAACGAACAAACGAAATACATGGTTTCTATTTTAAAAATGTCAAATATATAATACTTCAATTTAGAAAAATCTACTGTAAATTTGTTGTTGTGTTAAAAGAATATGACTATTATTACATAAACTAATTAAATATTTAAATATTTGAATTTAACAACCATGACATTCATTAAACTTAGGAAAAGTATAAATAGGTCGACCCAAATGCAATTTTTCATAATGTTTGTCGTAAATTTTTTCAAACTACATGTTTATCCAACTTTTTTGCATTTTTTTTTCGCATTTTTTATACGCCATGATTTAATTTTAAAAAGACCCAACTAGAGAAATAGCCAAATGTTGGCACGATAATAATCTGATTAATATATTTTTGTTCAAATCAACCCCATATGCGTAAGACCTGCGCAGTTGAAATGATTATATACAGAAGTTCAATAGGTGTACACATATCGCTACAGTATGACACCAAAGTGGACTAAAAGCAGTTTTACTGCATAATACCTAGAGATAGATAAAGCAAATATATAAAAGACACAAGTTACATAGACTAAAGCTTTATAGAATTATTCTTGGTGTAGCCAAGATCCCATATGATTACAACGTTGGACCGGTCATTAAAAAAAAATTAGAAATTCATTTGTATATTTTTGACTTAAAACTATAATAATATTATGTAGTATAGCCAGTTGTAATAAATTTACAATGTTTTTAAAAAATCTGATTTATATAGTTCAAAAATGCATTTTTTGCATTTTTTGACACAAAAATGCATATTTAGGTACCGTTGTTAATGCAAAAGTGGTTCGCTCTAGTAAAAAATATAATATTTATTAAAAAAACATTAATTCGTAGAAATGCTTGTAAAACAGAAAGGAAATGCTTTTTTATAGTTAGTTTTATATAATTAAAAAATTTACGATGCTCATTTTTTTCAAATATTAGAACGATATCTAATTCATAAATTCTATGTTTGCCTAAAGACAGTTTTAAAAAAATTCTCTATAAGAAATAAAAATGATACTAACCAATATTTATAATTGGCGTTATAATTATTATTTTATAACAATTATGGAATATTCTAGACGCTATAAAAACTCACAGTACTCGATTGTATATTACAGACAGCATATGTAATTCTCTTGTATTTATTTATACTATAATGTGTGTATTTAATATAATTATATATTTTTTTCATATGAGCAGCCTACCTTTTCCTTATATGAAATTTTAAGCAGGCATGTCTCTATAAAAACAGGTAAAAACTTAAAGGGTTAAGCGAAGTATATTTGATTTTACTTTGTAGTCAAAAAATAAAATCGTGAAATATCCATCATGTAAATATAAGTGACAAAATGCACGGCAGCAAGATAGCTACGTTTTTTACAACAAATAATTTTTCATAATGTTGTCTTATATTTTAAAAGATAGCGTAAATATATCTTTTTCTAGTTATTTTTACTGATTAACTATAGATTGGTATTTTTTTACTATAATAAATCGAAATGTCTATTTTTTATTCAAATAACTAACTAATTGTTCGCATTTTTTATCTTGCCGTACATATACCAAAAACTCTTTACATTTTTTTTTCAGTTTTAGTCTGGGGCAGGGTTTCTCAAACTATGGTGTGCACACCCCCAGGAGGTGCGCGAAAAAAATTTAAGGGTGCGTGATCTTTTAAAAAAATAACTTTTTTACACAAGCTACATATGAAAAAAAATTGATGTTCTTGGATGTTGCTCAAAAATAAAAGACCTGTGTTTTTTGTAATAGATATCTAGCTTTTTATTACTTATAACGTTCATATAAGCGATTTTTTTTTGCAGAAATTCGACAAACTATCTTTTACATAATTTTTTAGCAACAGTTTTTCTTACCAAACACAAAAACATGTTATAGAAATATATGCATTTTCTTAAAATTAAGGAAAAATTCCGCATATTGCGCATATTTCTATGCAAGTAAACTTTATTATATATGCAAAAACTGTAATTTCTTATATAGTAAATGTAAAAAAGTGTGCGATTATTATTAATTTGTATCATATTTTGCAAAATTATGCAATAAAATGCCGTAATACTGTGGTCTTGCCTGTTTTCTTCTCAGTTTTAATATCCAAAAATACTTAGGTTAATTATTAAATTTTCATAATTATAAGATTAAGTTTTGTTGTAGTAACACTAATGAAAATGTTGCCATTAAACATAACATCTGTATTTTTATTTTGCTTTTGGATAAGGAGATTATATATATAATCCAACATGACAGTGTCATTGATGTTAAAATAATTTTCAAAAATATTTGTGCGATTTAAATATAAAGAAAAGCGTTTGACGAGTTTACTTTTACTTACAGTACACATTTTTATACAAAAGCCAAAGCAAAATTTACAATATAAAAACGTGCCTCAAATATAAAAAATGCCATTTAGAAAAAATAAGAGTATAAAAAGGCACAAAAGCTTATTTTATAAATATGAGTTTACTATCAGGCGTGATTTTTGCAATAATTATTGTGTTTGGTGTTTATTATCTTGTTTACAAAATTCTTAAGATTAATGTTAATGTTAACAGAAATTTTTTTTTATTGGTAATAAGGGCATGTGCGATAAAAATGCATTAGTATTTTTCTATTTTATCCATATTATTTTTTTCTCGAATACACCGTAGTGTTTTTATCCCACACGATTCATATTGCTTGGTATTTTTTAAACCGAATAGAAGAGCTAGGTAAAAAAATACCAAGGGAATAAAAATACTTAGGTGTTTTTTGCGCACATGATAAATGACCTAAGTGATTTTTTAGTAAAAAAAAATACATAAGAAAATTACAAAAAGTCAATAAATTATAATATATTCGTTAAATAATCGTATTGATATACTTTTTATAATTTAAAAAATCCTAAGGCATTTTTTTCGCACATGCCCTAAATGGCAAAATTTCAAGCTGATTTTTTTTTTTTTGGCAAAAAATTTTAAAATAATTATTTTTTAGATATTTTCGCATAAGACTATTTCTTATTGATAATTGTCTTTTGTCACATATACAACTACATTCTTACTAAAAAGTATTTAAATCTGCCAAAGTCAATGTTTTGTAATATATTTTTTAAAAATTAATTATTTTTTAAAATGTATTTCTTTTTCTTGCGAATTCAATGCGTTTGAAAAATGATTATCTACGAAATCTAATCTGAATTTTTACAATGATATTATTTTTTGTCGAAATAATATATTTTCGATATAAATATGTAAACGATAAGACTTATTTCGCGAAAAAAATGATTTATACAAACAAATATTATGTAACAAAAATAAAATAATAAAGTTATTAAATTTATAAGACCTTATCATTTATTATATTTATGGTTTAATAACGCTTGATTCCGTTTAGACGAGCTTTTCCGACGCCAAGTGTCATTTTACGAGTAAAATATATAAATATGGGTCTACAAATGGTACTTGGCGCCGGCCAAGAAAGGGTGCGAATTAAATAGATTAAACAGGAACAAACAGTCGCTATAAAAATAGTCTTGAACACGTGAAATCGCCAAAAACATAAAAAGTATCTTATTTGTTAACTATGTAGGTTTTTACTTTAATTTCAATAAGGTACGCACACTGAACTAGTAACACCAGAGCTAAAAAACGCTTTTTTTTTGTAAGAAACGAGACACGTAATGTTAAAGGCTTTAATTTATAGTTCGCAGAGAAAATATTCTTATTTATCAATAAAACGTCTTTTGACGAAAAATTGTGAAAAAATAGTGAGACTTGATTTTTTTGATCTCATGTTATATATGTACCTTTTATATGACAGACATGTTGGGATTACTGTGTTTTAAAACTATTTACAATGTAATATTTTGTAATCTAGTCTATTTATTTACAATGATATGAACCATTGCTTATTATAAAGGCTTCTTAAATAATATCTGCCAGGCATACTCTCTTTTGTTGTTTTTGTTTAATCTTGTGTATATTGTGTGTCTTAATAGTTTCGTTTTTGATATTAAATATTTCGATATATTCAACTGCTGAAAAGACTATGGTTGTGTTCGCTTTTGTAACATGGCATTTGTATTTTATGATTGTACCTTATGTCATTCACTTTCTTTTTCTAATATAGTCATATTGATTCCTACTAAAAAATAAAAAACACATAAAGCACAATAATTTTTACTATATAATGCCCTAAAAAAAGCAACGTATATGTGGCATTGGAGATTTTTGAAAGATTTATATACCAAAAACCGTATGTTGACCAGATGATATATTTTTTTGCTACATTTACTTGTAATTGTTGCACATACGTGTTGGTTTTAAGGTATTTCATCTAAAAAAACTAGATTATAACAAACAAAGTATAAATTTATGTGCATATCTGGCCCAATACAATGAAAAAGTACGATGCATCATCTAACACGCGACTTTATATAGCAATTACAATAAGCGGCTATGCTCGTAATTGAATGTGTTATATATAGCGAGATTAGAAGGATTTTAGAACTCTTCCCATTAGAATAAAAAGTTCAAGTCATTAAGTTTAAAATAAAAAATTGGTCTTTTATATCGAATAATTACGTCGTTAATTTCTAGTAAAAGAATCCTTTTTAAGAAAAATATATGATTGTTGTATAAACGTTTTGTTAACATAAAATACCGTAAAAAACACAATATGCGATTTTTTAGCCGGTCAAGTACAAAAACCCAACTAAATTCATTTGAGTTCGTTTTTTATCGTTTTTTTTTTTTGCAAGGAATGCGCAGAAATATTTTTACGGAGCAAGGAGTGCGAAACAAAAAAGTTTATATACCCCTGTTTTAGAACCCTTGATTACACTAGTTTATCATAGTCTTTTTGTATAATATAAATGATACAAAAAAAAAGATTAGACCTTTGAAAAAAAACACAAAAATAGAAGGATAAACGTATATATCGTAGATTGTTACTATGTTCGTTGCGTTTTTACATATTTCTGCCGATACTTTAAATATAGCTCTCAGCATTATGATTATGAATATTTTTTTTCTGCCTAAGAAAAATGCACCTCTTCTTTTGCATAAACATTTTACCTAATAAACACCGACGGATGACTTGCCTACAAACTGCAAAAGTACGTTGTATTAAGCAACAAATATTTATGCAAACAAACTACTACAAAAGAAAAAAAAACAACTGAAGCGTATAAATTACCATAAACTGTTGTTTGTTTTTTTCTAAGAAAACTCTCTCTAATGTTTTTATATACAAAAAAAGATAAACAAGTTCTGACGAAAAGCATGTTTACAAAATTAAAAAAATTTGTAGATTTAAAAAAAAAGTCAAATGCATTGATAGTTTTTTTATGATCCGTTATACAAAAAAAAAAGAAATCGTAAAGTATTTCAACTTACGATCTAACAATTTTAACGCTTGAAATACAATACGCTACAAAGCTAAGAAAAAACAAAAATATTAACTGATTACGATAGAAGCTGTAATCCTTTCATGTTATTTTATAATAAAAAGGTTGATTTATAACTTTACATGTTTTTATGCACCACATATAATAGAAATTATTGTCTACTGTTAGCCCGTATGTTTTACATGTATATTAGTATAAATACGAAATCTTATCGACCATCTTAAGAATTTCAAAACATCGAGAATAATTAGAAAAATCTTAATAAAACTCTTTTTATATCAGATTGAATTATGCATAAAATATGGTATAAAATGATACATTTTAATAATTATAAAATTAAACGAAAAAATAATAATAACTAAAGTAAATAGCAAACATTATGAAATACCAAAGCATACAAACAACTGTTTAATCTACATACAGATATACTATAGATAAAATATCATTTTTTTATAAAATATTATACAAGACAATGTCATGTTTTAGATATCGATTGCAATCAGGGATGGGCATGAGAATGTTTGCATTTTTATAGTAATTACCCGAGAATATTCACAACCTTTGATTTTGAAAATTACCATTTGGTAATTTTCTTTTTGATTTCTTATTTTTTGTTAGTCCACGATATAGAAACGTAACCAATAAGTACTATTTAAAACGAACATATACTTTAAATTAAAAATAACAAAAGCAGGTCATTTAAAAGTTGACACTTAGTAACAAAAAAATGATCGTTATATTTTTTTTTATTTTTATTTCTAGTATTTTTCTTTTTATTAATATATACGACTATTGACCAATATACTTACTACTAGATTCAAAGTCTAGCAGATGTTTTTTATCTAATTAACAAGAAATTTGTAATTTTAGGTAAAAAAAACCCGGTTTTATAAAATTAAAATACATGTTTTTAAATTTTTCGAAAGTATGTAAACGAAAGTAAAAAAATATTATATTAATCTAATTAAAACAAAATACTGTTTCCTGGTAAAAATTATTACAAAAAATATTTTTCGAATACAAATTTACTTTTAGGATATGAAATATAACGATATTATTTTGCAAGCGTTAGAAACCCGTTAAATACTTCGTAAACAATAATTTTTTTGTTTTTTCTGGTTGGCCTTTTACACAAGAAGAATTTAAAAAAAAGTTAAGATATCGCACTTAAATCACAATTATTAAATAATTTTCCATACAATAATTTTCCAGGTAGTTTGTTACTCGTAACCACGTTTATTAATAACAGTAATGTAATTATAATTTCGTCTTCGGTAAAAAGGATATGAATTACATATGTATTAATACATGATGTTATTGGAGAGATTACATTTACCATTAATCACATACCATAATACAAGTTATTATTAAAAAAAACCCTTTTATTTTTTAAAACAGTTTTAACTTTTGTAAAAAAGCATGAGGAGCTTTTTTATAAAAATCATAATGGTTAAGTATACATTTTAATATTTATCAAAGTTTATTAAACACACTCATTCAATAGCAACGTAATTTGAATAGATGCATAGTACAAAAAAACAATATTTGCAGCCATGTCTTATATTAACTTAATATCAACATCTATTATCTGTATTTAGTTTTACTTTAAAATTCCTAGACACATATTTTTGTAAAAAAACAGCATTTTCAATGCCAACTCACTTTTAGAAGCTTTTATTTTACGTGGCATTATATTATAAAAAAGTATTTTATAAAGTTGACATATTGTATCATAATACTTGGGCTTTACTTTTATAAAATAGACATTTAGCCTA
>JAQFYM010004652.1:0-14924 GCA_034694785.1 Agrenia bidenticulata
GCTTTTTATCAAAACTCTTTTATAATTAAATCTGGAACATAAAAAAACATCGGGTACCCGTAACATTTGTTTTTTATATTCGATCACTAAATTTTAGATAAACTCGTGTTAAACGTAACCCTAACTAACATTACTATATAGGCATCTTATATTTTTAATATTTATAGTATGTAAAAATCAAATCAATCTAGTTATTTTACAGAACAAATATTTTCTGTTCGTGCTTACGTAACACTATGATATCGTTCTGTTTTTTGCAGCATATAGTTAGACAATAAGAAAAAGTCAATTTAAGTATTTCATAATTAAAAAAAATAAAATAAAAAAGTATTAATATTTCATCGCTTGTTTATACTTACTGCATAAATATACTCTATTGGAACTTTTGACATATATGTACACCAAAAAAAAACGACTTCAACAAAACTGACACTGTCTGTTTTGGTTATAAATTCCAATAGTAGGAAATTTAAAAAATAAGGCGTAAACAGACAAGTTTCAAAAAAAATGTAGTTTGAACCCGTCGTTTTTTAGGCAAAGAAAAAGTGGCTTAAACTTAAAGACGGGACTAACGACAAGTTTTTATATATTAAGAGGGTATTTATTTACCATGGCTAAATTTCATCTTAATTTTGCCCAAAAAATTTACCCCACGAAATTTTTTATTATGATTAAATCGCAACAAAAACGGTATTTTTATATACCATAATATTTTTGTCCATGGTATTTTGATTGACCATCGCGCGGTTCCTGGTATTTTTTCTACCATGCTTTGTAAACTTTTTTAATGTTTAGAACGAAGCTTTAAATTATATTTTTTTTGGAAATTAGTTGTTAGGGCAGCAGAAAAAAATAGAAAGGTTACCTATTTATAAAAAGGCACTCCCACGTATCGAAAAAAAAAACATGCTTAATAATTTTGATGTCTTTTTCTTTGGTTGTCTATAATTTCAACAATTTAAATACAATACATTAATGTTAGAACCTATAAGAAAACATCAATACAGTAAAGGGGTAGCTTGGAATTCACTTATACAGCTGTTACAGCTTTATTTTCATTATGATATATTAACTATGAAACAGGTAATTAACAGTGTTTTTTTTTATTTTTACGGTACAAAGAAAGAGTTCTCCCATGGGGTTTGCTTCTTTTTACCATGTTAAAAAAAATAAACGTCCTTACTTGCAGTGAATGGGGTATTCCGATAAGATGCGCAAACATTAATTAACATCAAAAGATACATTAACTTTCATATTTTTTCCTTTTAATTTTTTTGACTTAGTTGAAGGTTAGTACATAGACTCGGTCGGGATACAGTATTTTTTTTATTTTACAATTGGATTGCAAGTTTTAAGTACATATCCGTTATTAATCTATAATCTGTTTTTAAATCATATTTTGCGCGCGAAATAAAAGCAAGGGGAGGGGAAACTACCGTTTAACCAGGTAAACCAAAACAGATAAAAATTGCATCCATAGTATTCTTTTTAATATTTTTTAGTGCAATTTGTTTGTTTAAAATAGAGGCAAAATAAACTTGTCAGATAAACGACATTTGTTTTATCAATACTTCCTATAGTCAGTTTTGCGGTCAGCCATGTTTTCGCTGCCTTTTTTACTTATGCGATAAACTACTCATATAAAACTATCAAACATATAAGTACAGCAAGAATGACGATTTATCCCAGTCTGGCTTATTATTAGGGTTTTAAAAAAACATATATGCGTATACCGTATCCTTATTCGTATAATAAAGACTTGTCTAAAATATTTAAGATGGGATTTTCAGGGAAAACATTTTACGGGGTGTAATGTCTAAAATTAAAATACCCTTGCGCTGAGAGCTGATATTTTATAGTACGCAAAAAAACGTACCTTACAAACGCCTTAAAACTTAAAATATATTTTTTTGTACTTATATACATTTACAAACCGTTTTATCTATGTGTTTATAAGTCGAATTCTTCTTTGAGATTTATTTAACAGAGTCTAATTATATAAAAAAAATACAAAGGAAACCCTGAAAACAAATATCAGATGATAAATTTTATTAACAGAATGTATGCCTCAGTAAGTAGATATTTATACTAACTTTTTTTACGAAGCTTTAATTGGTTCTAGTTTTATTTTTATATAATATGCAATAAACGTTACTGTAATAAGTATTTTACACTTTTCTAGTTGATTAATTAAAGGATAGTTCGATTTCCATACAAATAATATAAATATTAGCAGGATCAATAAATACACAATCATAACCAAGGGAATCATTTTTCTACTTTATGAAAAAAATCTATTTTTTAAAGTTACAGGTACACCAAAAATTTTCCATAATGTAGATACAATTAATATACTCGAACTTGTGCAAAAAAGAGCAAAATCAGTTTTAATTTGCAGTAAATGTATGGAATAAAGAAATAGCAGCGGTGAAAATACCTATTTATAATATGAAGATTAAAAATAAATTTTTAGACATAGAAATAATACTTTTAAAAGCAATATTTAAACAACAGCACTAATACTTAAAGCTATTTATGGGTTAAAATTAAAGTATATCAACATATATTAATTTAATCATGATATAAATACACTATTACTTATATAATCTAAGCAGGTTACGAAATAATAATAATAATATGTGTCTACTATTTACCAGGCTTTTAAATTAGGAATTTCTTGTTGGGCCTGCTTATAAAAGTAGTTATACCCATATTAAAACTTTATAAATGTTTGTAGTTTTTTTTATTTGTCTTTATCGCAGTTTGAATTCGTGCAGATTCCGATGCGGGTTCTTTTGCCATTCATGTATGATTTTTAAAAATCCGAAAGAAAAAATAAAAAATGTCGCAAAAGTAAGATCGTTTTGTCCAACTATACCTTGCCTCTTAATTATGTTCTATTCATGTTATTACTACATAAAATATTTTAAGGCCTACAAAATTTATTAATTTGACATGTTCTACCTATAGATTTATATCTGTTTGTTAAATAAATTTACATTAGAAATATAAATCCCGTAATGAAAAATAATGGGTACAAACAAATAAATAAAAACAGAAAATAGACCATGGGATATTCTTATAGTGTATATTGACCGTAAGACAAATTAAAAGGTTAAAATACATTCTCATTGTTTTCCTCTAAATACTTTTGTTCCAATACGGTGGATTTATTACGGTGTTTTAACTTTATAAAATTTTTTTGCATGTTTTTACCGTTTTACTTCATAAGAAATTTCCTTATTTCACTCCATCGACATATTAACTTAAATAGAATACACAAAAAAAAATCATATGGTATAAACCAAGAGGATTTATAAAGCCAATGTCTTACTTACTTTTTCATTCTTGGCTTTGTATATGAAAATATACAGAAAACCTTTTTCTGATAATACATATGGATTTGTTAGGAAATTGCCAAAAAACACGCTTATTGAAATCGCAGGCAAAAAATAATCTCGATTTTTTTACTTTAAGTATATTTATCACTACTATTTTGCGCTCAAAAGTGGAAAAAAGCTTTTTTGCAAAATTTGTCATCACAATTCTATATTAAAAAAAGAACAGGTCCTTAGAATTGATTTTTTAAATATATTATCGTAATAGAAAAGTACTTACAAAAACCAGTTTTGGTTTTTTTAGACTTGTAAATATATGAATAAAGGGGTTTCCAAAAACAAAGTATATTGACCCTGAGTATTCCTAAAAACCATGAAAAAATATATAAATAAAGTATGCCTTCGATATTAAAGTTTGTTCGTTTTATGCCATAAAGTTGTTTTGCAATAGATGATATCTTTTTTTTTTTTTAATTTTAGAAAAATAGCAGCAAACCACATAAGATTAACACTATTAAAAATATAAAAAACCTTCCTTTTTAGTTAACGATTATTTATATTTAGATTTATAAATTTAAACAACATAATGAATATATCCGATATGTTATATCGTAAGCGATACAATTGCCATGTGTAGGTTGATAATTTACAATTTGGCTAATAAATTCTCAATTTTTTCCGTTTTTAACTGCTAAAAAGGTGTGATTGTTGTATTTAAAAAAACATTGCTAGTTACTCTTTTATTTTTAATGCAAAAAGTAATTGTCAAAATTATAAAAATTCATGCGAATATAAAAAACTTTCTTAAAACACAACTTTTTGTCGGTTTACTTGTACTTATAATTAAAAAACATTATGCTTATTTATTATAACCTTTGTAATGTAATACTATTGCACTTTTATATAAATTGCATCCTTAAAAATTATTACAATATTTTTCGTGTAAATGAGTTAAGCTCTTTTTTATGTTTTTTAAGTTTTTAAGTTTTTATTGCTGTTATTATTTGTATTGAAAATGAATAATTTTGTAAAAAAGTTTTTGCTTAACATATATAACAAACGCAATTGTTTTAGTGTGAGCTTTAAAAAATTCCGAAAATAAACTTTGACAGTACATTCGACCATAAAGTAAAATAATAAATCTATAAAATGCGCGGTAATATCATGTTTGCAGTTTTTTTCTTTTTAATTTTACTTTATTAAACATCTTATAAATAAAATGAAAGCAGTTAATGTACGAAAACACTAATTATATATTTAGTCTCAACAATTAAAACTCTTTATCCTCATTCTTATTAAAATAGACGCAAAAAAACAACATGAAAAGGTTGTAAAGTATAGCGGTTGCATATTGATCTTGTAAGATCTGTTTTACCATATTAAGGTTAAAAAATTATTTTTTCACAATAAAAAATAAATCGTAACTGCTTACCTTATTTCATAAAAAAATGCTAAATACAAAATATAAAAATCTATGTCCCTTTAATAGAATAAAAAACACATTGTTAGGAATGAAGTTTATCAATTATTGTTTTAAAGGTTTGTCTATAAAATAAATATGCAAATATTTATCTTTTCGGGTTCAGTTTAAAATGCATTTCCTAAGAGACATATATGTGACAAAAATATATGTTCCCACAGTTTATAAATACACAGACAAGTTTTATTGTACTTTTTTTATATTGACTTTATTAGATATAAAAATGTTAATGATGTATGTTTTTGTAGCGTTAAACACAAAATCTAGGTTTGTTATATGTAAATATTTTTATTTGCAGTTATCAAAACCCTGTTTTTACACAAATACATATATAAAAGTATACTTTATGCGCTGTATAGTTTATAAAACGCCTTTATACATATTATTTTAGTATATTATAAGATTACATCGTAATATCTTGCGGTATAATGGTTTTATACGGATATTAGTAAATATTTGTGTATTATTTCCATTCCTGAAAAAAAATAAACAAGCACCATAAGAACAGCTCAGTAACCCCTACGAATAAGTGGTGCTTCGACCGACATGGTTTTAAAATACTTTAATTTTTTGTTTCGACAGGAAAGTGCGCATATAACGGAGATTTAAATTTACATTACCATGCACTACATAAAATGTGCCGATTTTTAATGGTTTTGCGATTTTAAATATAACAGTAATCTGTTGGCATTTAAAGGCGGATTCTTTTGTTAATGTATTTGCATGTTGAAAACGGTTTTATAAATTTGAAACATAATAAACAAAAAGAACGAAATTTAAAGATAATTTTATTGCTGTTAGACAACAAAGTTTTCTTATGAATTTATTGTCGTAAAACATATTTATGTTTGAATTTTTTATTTTGTAATATTTTAGCATTTTGAGATTATAATTAGTGCATATTTTATATTGTAATCCTGCTTAAATTGTATTTGTTGATTATGCTTGCCAGTATTGTTTGCTGTAAAATTTTATGTTGTTTTTCTATCTGTTTTCGATCTCTGAAGCTTACTTTAGTATCTTAGTCTGGAATACTAATTAGCTTTTATAAATTTCCGTTTGTAAAACTTTTTTTAATTCAACTTTAAATTTTCTTTATTAAGATTTTACGTTTCGTTTTAAGTGTATAAGATCAATGCTTTGTGTAAAAAGGAATAGTTTTATAACTCTTTAAATCAAATTTTTTTAATATACTGAGTTACGTTACATCGATTTTGTAAAATTGCAAGTATGACATAGTAGTATACATTTACCAAAAAAAATATTTTTTCGTTGATTCTTTTAATGCCAAAATTTTTATGCAAAATTTTTTTAACAGTTGCTTTAGTATGCAAAAAGTGTATTTTAAAATGACTTAATACCTTTTTTACAAAAAGTTGTATTTATACTTGCATTATTTACCCAATTTGTGAAGACAGAAAAAGAATTTTTAAACATTCATTTCGTTCAGAGACCTCCCATTTGCCATAAATATATATTTTAATCGTAAAACTTGCAAAATTTTTGGATAACACAAAAGACCCCGTACGCAAACATATATTGTTATACTAAATTGCAGGAAAATGCCTTTAACAACAAGTTTTTTTTTAATTACATTTTTTCCGTAAAGTATGTTCAAAAAAACAGTTTAAATGCAACAAGAATACTTAAAGACGTAAATTAAATGATTAATGTGTATTTACACATAAGTGTGTATGTATTTGTGTTCATGTGTTTTTAACATCAAAATTTCAACCTAAATTAATACATGCATTTTCCGGTTTTTTAGTATTTTAACTGCATTTTGCCAACTTTACAGATTTAAAATAAATCCTTTGTAATCACACAATATAAGTACACGATACTGTATTTAAAGAAAAAGGCACATAAATTGCAGAAATTACAAAATATAAAAGAATCGGAATTTAACAGAAATATAAAAAACAATTTAACTACAAAAAGACCATTGGTTCTGCCGAGACATTTTGATTGAGTTTGTCGTCTTTAATTTTTGCAAATTATCAGTTTAAAACTTAAATTTTGATGATCGATTTTGATTTTGTAAAGTACTTGTAAATTATTTAATTCGGTTTTTACTATCAACAAAAAAATTCCATAACTACAAAATACACCTCATAAATTCACCGACCCAAAAACTTATGAATGGGTTCTGCCCCTACCAACCCGCGTCTATGTCGTCCCGCCAATGAAGGTAGATTTATGACCTTTAGATCTTTTGATATAAGCTGCAGTGTTTACAGTTGATATGTAAAGTCGTTGTTTACAGGCATTTAATTATGCATGTAAATCATAATGGTCGTCAAAATTATCTGCAACAATTAAGCAGATTTTATTTTTTAAAAAAAGTAGACATGGTAAATATTTCTACTGGTATGTGACATAAAGTGAACATTTTTTGCAATCAAAATGTTGTTTTTTCGCGTTCAATAAAATTTTTATATTTAAAGTCGATGTGATGCACTAAAAATACATACACTATATACAAAAAAAAAAAAGTTGTGTTTTCTAAAATTCTGCTTCTATTCAACTTCTTATTTTATATGGTATCTTTCTTGTTATATTGAGTCAAGTGATAAAAATATATAATTTAAATTTTTGAATTTTTGTATTTAAAAAACATATTTAACAACTTTTTACCTTCCATTAGGCATTTCTTTTGTTTTAGAATATTTAATACGTAAATTATTTAGTAAGTAATTTATATTTGTAAACTCGCACTGTCATTGAAATAAAATTGGGACACCTGTTTTTAGTATATAAATAGTATTTTTTGCTAATACTAAAGCAAATTTATTTTTTAATGTTTCTTTTTCTGTTTTAATACTCAGGACGAATTAAAAAAATCGATTAAAATAATGTGGAACCAAACTTAATGACTTAGATAAGAACACAATGTAGTACATATAAAAATGTTTACAACATTTTAGAGGTTCTTTGTGGCTTCTTTAAAAACACAAGAACAATCCAAAAAAATTGTAAAAAATTACATTAAAATTTTATTAACTATTGGCAAAATACGCACATATAGAAAAACAAAACGGAATGCTAAAGCGATGTAAAAATATTATAAGTAAAAAATATATTGAAATAGAAAGCGATTAGTTACTGGGTTGCAGTATAAAATATGCAAATGCCTAATACTACAACAAAAATGCATACCAAGTGTATACTTAAAATAGAAAAACTGCTGGTAATGTCTAGAAGACGACAAGACTATATTTAGTAGCAATTATGTCGCAAGTTTCTATTTTGTTTTCATAGAAAGCAATCTTTTTTAATTTTTTATGAGTATTTGATCTTCGACTAAGATAATGAAATGCTTAGTACAGTTTAGTTATGGATTCACAACGCGCACTTCCCAAACCCCGAAATTGTACAAAAAAATAAACCCCGTCCCCATATTAACTTGTTTTGGTAAATGCGTATATGACAGATTACATAATATTGCTACAGCATAACGCGCAATAATTGCTCTACTTGAGAAAACTGGAATTTTAAGAGCTTGATAAACGAAGATATATCCCAAATTAAATCATGTCACATAAAAAAATATAAAAAAATAGTTTTTCGACATTTACTTGCAATAAAAACTTTAAGGGCAAACAATTTTATGACAAACTCTAAATTAAAACTTATGAAATGGAACATATTTGTAATTGTCACGACTTATGATAAAAGGCTATATTTTAGTTTGTTTTAAAACCCATTCACTTCTCACTTTATAGCCTATTCTCTTACAAACTTTTTCTTTTTCTGTTGTTTTTTTCTGTTTTTTTTGTCTCATGCTTTTTATAATGTTTAATGTCAGCAAAAAAATACAGTTTTTTGCAATCCAAACAAAAAAATTATTATTTTAAAATTTTGTGTATTTCGCTTTAATCCTCCTTTTTCTTTACTTTACAACTTAATTTGCGGCATATAAACTTTAATTGTCGTTTCTCATGACTTTATATTAACTAATAACAATCCGATAAACACTAGAATTTTGCCTCCTCTCGTTTTTTTATCTTGTAAATACATATATGCTTGTTTTACTTTTTCTCACATATTCTCGTAGATGCTAGTTGATACCTATCATCTTCGGTCGTAAAATTTAAATACAAACTGTGTATTTATCCTTGTAGTGTCCTTGGATATACAACCTAAATCTTTTCTTTATTTGCGAAAGCTTTCTTTTTTTCAATAGATATTCAAAATCTTTTTCAATAGATATTCAAAATCCTTTTCAATTTTTTGCATATACTGTTAACCGCAAGAATATTTGCTGTTTTTGTTTTATGTCTTTTATTCGCTTATTTTCGTCACAAGGGGTTTTACTCTAAAAAAAACAACTTACAAAAACACTGATAAAATTTTTGTAGAATATTTAGGGTGAGTTCAGGAAGTTTTTCATTAGAGATTTTAAGCCCAAATTAAGAAGTAAAAAATTCCATTGGAAAAAATATGACCATTAGAATTTTTTTATACTTAATATTTATTTCTCATAAAAAGATAATTTTCCATTGGAGATTTTTATGCCCAAGGGAAGCTCCCTTGGGCATTTTTTTTTTCATTGGAAAAATATGATAAAAATGGAAAATGGAAAATTTTCTGAACACGCCCTTAATATAGCTAATTCTTTACTTACGCAAAAAAACGCATATTTTGTATGAATATATATATAGCTACTAACTACAAAAAATAACTAAAGCTAGACAACGTCAACATTGTTTTGTTTTTTTTTAGACGGGAACCGCGTTAAGTATTGTTAACGTAACAACATACGTAATTTCGTACAAAAACTAAAATTTTCGCTTTAAAAATGCACTGACATGTTTTTATAAGTTTTTTTTTTGTCTATATATATGTATACCGTTTTCAATATAGTTTTATTACCTTAAGTAACTTAAGCAGACGCCTAAATACAATTATTATAACCTTGTTATAAAAGTAACATTTTTTTTAATGTTTAAAGTTAGAAGGGGATGTTTTTTGAACAGACTTTGTTATAATTTTTAGGCAAGTTTTTGCGCTCGTAATATAATTGAATGTAATTTAAATGTAAGTTCTTTTATTGTTTTAACATACAGGATTTTACTCATTTGTGTTATATTTGCTAAATATATGCAATATGAAAAAAACAAAACCTTTTATAAATTTAAGTGCTTTCTGTCGAATAAACCTCTTTGATGACAATTTTTTCCCGAAATATATTTTTTTAATACACAAATTTACTCTGTTTTACGTTATTGACTTGATGTAAATTTACAGTATTAATGTTATTAAAAAAAGAAATTATTGATGCTTTATTACCTGTATTTTTGTTTTAATATGACGAAAGACTCGGTCAAAAATATTTTTGGAAATTAAACCGGAGGAATAAATATTAGGAAGCAAAATTGTAGACGTATTTTTAGTATATGTTTTAATAGAAAATAAAAAAAAAAAAAATTATGCATAGATATAAGCACGAAAACGCACTAAGAAAATTATTAGGGCATAGCTTGTATTTATATAAGCAACAACTCGTCAAACTTTGGTTGCTATATGTACAAAGCACGTTTGTATAACTAACATTGTATAAATTTTAATAACTGCAGAAAAGTAGAGCAAGATAAAATATACATTTTTCACGTGATTACTTGTAACAAAGAATCATTTTACGCATCTTTTGGTACATGATAAATAGACTTATCTACATATACAATAAATGTATACAGCAGGGGTTCCTTTTTTTGTTAACTTGAACATATTTTTATTTTTTACCCATATATTGAACAAAGTAGATAAATTTTTAGAAATGGCCAACTTGAACAATATTTTCACTCTAGCTAAAGAGAAGTCTGTTATTCCAAAAAAAATACACCATCAAAAATCGTTAAGCGATATTATCATTCTCATATGTTTATTATGGGTTTTATTATCCAGTTTTTGACGGACTTCATAGTCCTTATTGTTTGCTTTGTCAAGAAAATAGATCTCCGACATCAATGACTGCAAACAAGCTCTTATAACACTAGACCGCGATGCATAAGCAGCCATTACTTAGGTACCCTAAGTAGTTTTTTGATAAACTTTTACATGATTATATTAAGTCTCTTGAGAGTGAACGGAAAGATAAGAACATGATTGCAAATTCGGATGTAATGATAAGTGAACTCAATTGTTAATTAAAAGGCTTTAAGTATGATTTTTTTGAGCGTCGAATTTTTTATTATATTGTATCAACTGAATATCCCCATGTAATTGAAATGAAATTAATAATACCTAGTCTGGAAGTGGTATTAAAGCAGTTTTTGGTCCCGATGCATAAATTAAGGTGTGATTCCCTTTCACTTGATAGACAGAATAAAAGAAAATACCTACTGAATATTTCAGATACTTTGGAAACATATATAATAACATGAATTCAAGCTTCCCCGTGTCTTTCAGTTCAAATTGATGCAAGTACGTATAATGCAAATCTTACTTAGCTTATATGTTTTGTAAGATCTTTGGAAGATGACAGGATAACAGAAAAATTTTTATTTTGTAAAAAACTACCAATGCAATCTAGAGCCGTGAAAATATTTTTGATTTTACGAGAATATAGGATTTTAAATGAAAGAGACGAAAATAAATTAATTGGTTTGAGTTCAGACGGAGCGCCTGGCAAGCAAGGTAAACAAACGGGAGTACTTCATAAAATAAAAGAAAAGAGTAAATTATTTCACGGGGGTTCATTGCATAATTCATCAGCATGCATTATCTACCAACTGTCTCACCCCGCTTTTTACAAACTGATCTGAACAATTCTATAAATTACTACAATATTTGAAGAAAAGCATATTGCGAAGTAGAGAGTTCAAAAAAGGCTGTAAATAACTAAAAGAAAAACCAAACCAGAATCTTGTATATTTTAAAAGTGTAAGAAGGCTGTATAAAGGTCATGTTCTTGAGAGAGGCTTATCAAAATGGCTATCACTTACAGGAAAATTTTAATTTGATAAAACATATAGAATTTGGTGATTTAATGAGTTGTAAAATATTAAAAATAAAAATTTGCCTCCTATCTGATTACTATAAATTTATCAACGAAATAAATCTTCTACTACAAGGGGAAAACAAAAATCTCCTGGATATTACTAATGCAATTTCTTTATATAAATGAACATTCATTTATGGCTTGAACAAGTACATAAAATCGATTTTAATATATCATAAAATTACTGGTATACCAAGTCTGATAAAAATATAAATAGAGAGATTTTAAATACATTGGAAACATTTAAAATTAAAGTTAACAATAGATTTCATAATATTTTTACTACAATCTGACTTGGAAAGAATACCCATTTCAGCAATCTATACCACTGGCAGCTGAATATTCATTTGAGTTTAAAAATGAATTGATAAAATTGCGTGTTGTTCCAGCGGTATGAAAACTCTTTTTGGAAAAGTCGCGTGGTGATTTCTGGGCGACTATATATGAAAAATATAAGATATGTGGAGAGAAAGCGATTTTTATTTTATTACCATTTCAGCTTCGTATCTTTGCGAGTCCACATTTTCGCTCATGAACCGATCCAAGAGCAAATTGAGAAATAGTCTTTAATGCTTGGATAATGTTTTACGACTAAGATGCATGAAAAGTAAGCCTGATTTCACTTCAATTGTAGCCAATTATTTAAATAAATAAATAAATATGCCTATAATTTTTTATAATTTTTTATATTTACTTTTTTGTTCATTATATGTTGCGTTGTGCACATGGGTAAATAAATTAAACAATAAAAGAACCCAGAGGTATACAGGTATGAAAAAATATACGCTAGGTGTAACTAAAAAAGAGAAAAAAAATAAAATAGAATAAAGTTTGACAACAAAAGTAGTTTTATCGATGTTGCGTATTGTCTTTTGTATTGTTCGGCGAGATATAAACTATTTTAATTGTAAATTAGGACGATAAAGACATATAAAATATACTTTGTATTTGTTTTCTACTACAAGGTTATATACATATTGTATTTTTTAATTTAATGTGTAAGAAAAAGTTTATGTATTTGTATCCCAAAATATGATGTAAGTTCAATAAGTGATATAAACCATTTGATACATATATTTGACGTGTCATTGCTAGTACTAAAATATTATAAATTTATGACACAATTTTACAGATTTATTATAAATAGTGTTGACGAATCAAAAACAAGATTCATACACGCTTGCTCGTTATATCTTAATTTTTAAATGGTTAAGCGTTTGCGCGTCATCGGGTACCCTATCCTCGTCAAAAAAAAAAAGTCCGCTCATTTGCATTTAAATAAAAAGGGCGAAACTGCCTGCACATAAACAACCATGACCTTTTTTGTGATTTTATAAACGCTTTTAAGAGAATAATAATTATTTTTTTGTTCAACTGGAAAAAATCTAGGGCATGTATATTGAATGAAAAAATATTTAGATCGACCAAAATGATAAATATTTATATTGCGTAAAAGATGTTTTTTATTGCATAAAAACATGTGATTGAGAAAAAGTCACTAGTAACGTAAAAATCACCTTAATTGCAAGACTTATTAAAAAGTCCCAGGAATTTGGTAAATATAAGAAAATAAAATTCTAAGGTTCTATAAGAATTTTTAACCGGGCAAATAAAAATGGTTGTATTCTAGAAAAAATTAACAGCTTTATAACATATTCAAAAAATAAAATACTTTTAAAGCAATTTGCATTTTTAAAAACACGTACTTTAAAAAAAATTAAGCGTTTATTTTCTATAGTTTATGCTTGATAAAAAAGTTTTAGTGATAAATGCACAGGCTAAAGGTAAACGCACTATTAAATCTTCTTTGTTCTTTTAGTAAAACAGAAACTGTTAAAAACAAGATGTGCTCATGTAATGCTTTTTAAAAACCTATTTTTTCTTGTCAACCAAGAACAAAAAAATTACAATATCTAAAGAATCCATTCTTAAACAAAAATACATTTTTGATTATACGTTTTACATATAAACAGTTCACTTAGTTTTACAATACCAAATACTAACAAAAAAATGTGTGTGGATTAAAAACCGTTCTTATAGAGAATCCAAGTAATGTAAAATTTATAAAAAATCAGATACAAGATAAAAAAAGGACATATGAGATTCCAAAAAAATATTTAAGATAATCACACCTTGAAAAATATAAATGAAATAAAGGGAAGCAAAAATACTTTAATTCTATTTTTTTTTCTTTTCACAGTAAAATAATACCACAGTCACTTTTTTATGGTTTCAACTCACATAATTACTCTCTAAATAGGTAGAAAAACCGTAGGTGCTATCTCTGATTCTAAATCTACTGCTTTTACAGGTGATAAAAAAAGCTTTTATAATTTGGTTACACGTTTACGATTCTATTGCCAAAAAAATTTCAAATGTTAAAAGATATCGTAATTAATATTATTACGTTATCTTTCTAATGCTATTAGAGGTATAAAAATAATATATTTTTTTAACTGAATCTTGGCGGTGATTTCTGACTTTTTTGCTTATTTTTAGCAAATAAAGATTATGTGTATGCTTTAAAAAATATAAGATCATCATTACATCAAATCTGCTAGAAACCATACTAGAAAAGCCCCATTTTTTTTTGTCTGCATTATATGTCCAAACTAAGCTTGCTTTTTTATGGATAAATTGCATAGAATTAAATATAAACTGCAATGGCTGCAACATAAATTGTCATTTTTCTACGAAAAAAAATGTTGAAATTTCAATAATGTATTTGTCGCTATGTTTTATATTATTACAACAAATATTTCTATCTGAAACTCATAATAATGTTCGTATTTTATCGGAGTGCGTCTAATATGCGTTTTTCATATTAAAAAAATGCAACGACTCTTAACTTACCCTTTTTACATACTCACCATTTATTAATACCGTTTCATTTGCATTTTAGTAAAGTTTTTTAGTAATTTATTTTTAAACATGATTCTATGTTTTGTATACTTTTGATAACATAAATATCGTTTTAACTCCTTTGAATTTTTTTTTTGACAATCTGTCAATTTAAATTTACAGATTTTGGTTTTTTTACTCTTGTTGCATCTTTATAGGTGTAAAATATTTTTTATCGCAAAATCCAGCTTTAAGTTATCAC
>JAQFYM010004653.1:0-14923 GCA_034694785.1 Agrenia bidenticulata
CCATGACGCATATATGCGTCATTACTACAACTACGACAAGGTTTTTTTTTTGAATTTCAGTAGAAACTAAAGAGCAATTGATATTATATAACTACAGATGAGATTTGTTTTCAGCTGACGAGACTTTTTTTTTATGCAATCGAAGCCAAAAAAAACTACCATAAGACCTAAAAAAACTACGTTTATGTGCATCTTACTGTCTTTAATACAAAAACAAACTTGAAGCGGTTGTGCTAATACGCAACAAACATTTTTTTTTGTTTATATATTAGCTAAAACTGTGTTTTCTTAAGGAAAGTAAACAACCAATAAAGATTAAGGGCTTATCTGTTTGACAGTTTTTTTTTTCTAAAAGTTTTTTATGCATATGAACAGTTTTTTTAGAAAAAATTGAAACTGGAACAGCTGTTTATTAAAAAATAGTAAATACATTTTTTTAAAAATGTTAAAAAAAAATTAAAAAGCCGTATTTACTAATATATATTTTTATATAAATAATTTATAACTACTGGCAAATTTTAATGGTTATTGCAATCGGTATCTAACAATCTTTCTTCTTTTGCGTACTCATAGCCTTTTCTACCCGTTTTATTAATTAAAGTAAAAAACATTTCGGGACATGTTTTATGAGAATCATGCAAGTTGGGGGCAAAAATAGAAATAGTTTTTATATGCAAAAATGTTTAGCATTCTTAAACTGTTTTTTTACTCATAACGTTTACTTATAACTGTTTAAATTGTACAAAACAGATTATGCCAGAACACAATCAGTTTATTTGTCAAACAGATTTGGCCTAATTTTCTTAGAATCTACTAAAACTAAAAGATTAATGTTCGACATGGGTTGATATTTCTAATCAATTATTATAATGCATCTAAAAAATAAAAAAAAAGTTTTCTAGTAACACAGTATTAAAAAATCTCCTTTATCGATAATATTTGATAATTTTGCCGTCTGCTATATATTTACTAAATATAGACAAAAAATATAAAACCTTATTTTTTTGTTTTATTTAGCCAACCAGTATCTATATTGAATTTGTTCGAGGAAAACGGTCTAAAACAACTATATGAACAGATAAATTGTAAAAACAAAATTAATCTCTTACATATTGTCATATAGCGTGTATTGGCATTTTTTTTGTACATATTTCTACTTTTTTTACAACCTACTTAAAAAAATTTTACAGTGCTGGGTTAATTTTTTTATTATATTTTATCAATATAAAAAATACTATTGTACTATATCAGGCGATTCTAGTTGTGCTAAAAAATCACATTACATATACTTGTAAACCTTTAGGCTATTTACGCGTTACCCGAAGCCCGTAGAACATACCCCATCATTTTTTAACCGGGTTTTTCATTTTACCCGTAGGATGCACGGTACCGTTTTGTAACTAAAGCCCTTTAAACATAACCAAAACCTCTTTAACCTAACTTAGACTGTATATACGAAAGTTAAATTGGAAAAAACTAAAAACAACTACATGTGTAAATGTGATAAATGTTTTTCCTTTTTTAAAGTATGCTACAGTCTTTACTTTCACGTAATTAGAAAAACCATTTTCTGCCCTACTCTTAAATTGATGCATATTTTCTTTCTGCCCCATCCACAAAGAAGATAAACTACCAGTTCACCTAACGTATAACTTACATCTTTTTTTACATCAAGTTGTCTGTTTTTTAGAGGCGGTTATATTTATTCGAAAATTCACTATTAACGTATTTTTTTTGCTTACAAGTTGCTTTTTATTTGAGAATGATTTTTTTTTTAACAGTTGTAAAAAAAGTTGTATTTTTTTTTAGCTTGGAAAAAAAATTGTTTTGAATTCTCATCGGTCTATCTATTTTTTGGCCAGTTTCTGCTTTTGGTGCATCTAGTTTTTGGCTTTTAAGATTTTTGGTCTTGAATTTTAAAATTTTGTAATTTTAGGCCGTTTAATTTTTGGCCTCTTAATTTTAGCTTCTTTTTGACTTTCAACTCCTCTTATTTTTGCTCATTTCAGTGAGTCACAAACTAATCGAAATAAAACACATTTATGGTTGTTTTAAAGTGCAATTTTTACAAAGAAAATTTAAATGTTGTCCATATTTACATATTTTTGTGTAGTATAAACTTCATAAGGAATGATTTAACTTTAAATCATACTGATTGAGAAAAAATGAGAATAACTTAGAAGGCAAAAATTGTGAATAATACTCTCATGATTTCTTTGTTCCGTTTTTATAATATAAAGTCTTGTCGAATAGGTGGGGCTTTGCTGTCTCTTTCCTTACTAGTGTTGCTGTACGCAATAAAAGATTGTCCCCGTTTTGAAAGTCATCTTCTATGTATTTTAAATTACTAAATATATGCAAACCTCTTGAAATAAAAATTTTTTATGGGTAATTATATATTTTATAAAAAGATAGCCTGCTGAAAATGGCATAAATTTGCATGCATAAGAAGCACGAGCAGATATAATACAAAAATGTTTAAAATAGATTTCCTTGATTTTTTTATAGATAAAAATAAAGCTAAATATATTATAAATTTTCATATGGCCTTATACGAGACTGAGAAGTTTTAAATTTTAGGATCTATTATTTATAGTGCTTTTATTACTAGTATATTTTTGGCCTTGATAAAAAAAATATTATTTCATAACTAATATTCCAAATATAAATAATTATACGGCAGCAGAAAACTAGCAGCAAAAAAAAAAAACTTATACTCTATTCCGTAGCGTAAAGATTATGCATGATTTTACGAGGATGTTGAATATAAAAATTGTCATAAATAATATTTTTAATAAATTTAAAATTCCAAATTCCAAATTCCAAATTCCAAATTCCAAATTATTTTCCGTCTCCAAAAAATTCATATTATACACTTGTTAGCACTACTTATTTTCTTGCTTTTTATATGGCTTAATTAACTATTTAAAACCAAATATATGTAAAAAAATATAAAGGTCTGAGAATCATTTATATATTGGCATATTATAAAAAATGTACCTGCGAAACGCTTTACTAAACGACCATGTATTGTATTTGCAAACTATTACTACTAATGAACAATAAATAAAAAACAATTACACATAAAATTTTAACCTTTTCTCCGTTTTTATTGCAAATGCATGCATGAAAGTGTTTAGTTTATATCGTATATAGGAAAAATATATTTTAAACAGATATGACGCATTTTGTAGGATTTAATTGCGCATGGAAAAGTTGTAAAGTGATAAATTTTATGTGTTGATTTCTTATAAAAAAAATTTCTGTAGATGCATGTATTTTTTCTCTAGTTTTCAGGGATTTTTTATACTAAACACTGATATATTAAGCAAAAAATGTAACAAAAAAAAAGATTATGGGATCATTGGACGATGAAAATCTTTTTTATGAGTATGTCAATTTTATTGACAAATACAAAAAATAAAGGCTATTTATCGTGACTTTAACAAAAAATATTTTTTTTTAAAAATTGCCGGCCGATTAAATATTTTTTGGATTAAAACCATATTTGGAAAAATACATTTCTGTGTAAAAACGTTTAAGATAAGATTAAAATTTAAAAAAAAACGTGTGTTTTTTTCCGTCAAAAAAAGCCGATAATATAAATTTTTTTTTAAGAAGAATACCCGGTATATTTTATATAAAAAAACGAACAATTTTATGTCATAAAAATATACAGTTTGTTTTATATACACTTAATATGAGAAAATCATTCTTTCAAGTTTATTTTTATAACAAAGGCGTTTTTCGATAACTAAATTACCTGTAGAAGATATGATCCTTGGTTAATTACTTATAAAATGCAACGTCTACACATATTTAGGGTATTCCTAAATTAATAATTAGTAGTTTGTAAAACGGTTTTCAACCGGGTTCAAAACCGTAAATCTGTAAACTAACCGTTAGTCTTTATAAAATTTTCTTACATTACTGATATATCTGCAATAAAATATTATGCTAAGTTAAGTTTAGTAAGCAGTGTAATGTAATATATATTTTTTTTTGTATGTGAAAGTGTACTTAAACTTGTATATAGTTTATTTAGAAATCAAAAACAATCTATATTACACATCGATCATTTTATAAAACCATTTTAAGTAAAAAAAAATAGTATTTTGTAACAGAGTAAAAGATTTTTAAACATAAAAAACAAATTGCAGATATTAAAAAAAAATTATAAATTTTTAAGTATGACCCCGTTGACATATCCTATGTCTTTCTATAAATTTTACGTTCTTCCATTAATAATTATATACCTTTATAAAACTGAAAAAAAGCTAATTGATTATCTATATCCACACGAAACTTTTTAAATAAAATACACATTTAATTTTGTCGATATTATTTTTTACGACTTGATTTTTTAACAGTATCAAAATATATATTTTAACGACCCAAAGATGAAATATAAATATTTTGCAGCTGATCTTAATATCTAAAACTTATTACTAGGGCATCAAAAAGTGACCAAAAACGGGCAACTTTTTTATACAAAAAATGCCCTAAAATTGACCAATTTGACCGTTTGTGTATAATCATTGCAAAATCGCCATTCTTTGTAAAAAAAACACAAATTCGGTTTTTAGCATTGATATGATCATATATTTTTATTTTGTATGCAAATTTTAGCTAAAAAATATTACAAAACATCAACAATGCGTCCAAAATAAAATAGCCATACTGCGAGTTTTTTATAAATTCGTTTTTTTTATCTTACGTGTTGACTTATATACTTGTATTTTACAAACGCAGAATCATTTTTTGCTAGTAATTGACTCGTATACACTTAACCATAACTTAAAAAAAAATTATAATAACACACTTGTAAAATATATAGATTTTTTATTGATTTTTATGTGTTTAACAAAAAAATGTTTTTAAATGCCAAGAAATTAAAAATATACCGAGTTGACACGAAAATAAGAACTCAAAACCCATGGTTTTTTACTGACGAACTTAAGAATATTTACAATTATAAGTCTATGTATTCTTTAGATTTTTCTATTAACTGATTTTTAAAATGTGTCAAATATGGTTTCCTAAATCTAATCTAAAAATATACCATATAACACAAAATGCAAAAAGTATTAATAAATAGCGGTTTTAGTATTTTTATTTATTTTCTAATCAGTCTGTTTGTTCTTTATGTATAAAATATACTTTTAATAATTACTTGATCTATGCAATGTACAAATATGTTATGTTTCTTAAAAGTATTTTTCTTAAATTTTGTTACGAATAGAGATTTTTCTTCATAATTTTGATATTACTAAAAAACATAAAAATTGACTAAATTGACAATACGGTCAATTTTCTGGCAAAAATTGCATTTAGTTTGCCTACTTATTACTAATGCAAATATACAATCTTGTTTTAATTACATTTTTATTTATGATTTGCCGACTGCATTTTTGCATAAAAGTATAGGGCGAAATAAAATTAACTTTCAACATAAAAATGCTTTTTTAAAATATAACTAACCAGCTAACTAGTTAGTAACCATTTAGTAACCGATTTATTGGTTAGGTAAAATTTAGAACCCGGTTTCGACGAACACTAAACATTACACTGAAAATTAAAATAGAAAAATCTAATTGTTGCGTCAATATATACGGTTGATCTAGATTATCGCATGCTTGCATATACGAGATTTTAATAAAAAGTGTGTAGCTAGTAATATCTATTTTAACTTCGCCAAAATTAGATATTACAAAAACATTATAATTTTTGTAATGATTGAAATTCATGCGACAAGATTATTTGACCTCCAAATCTGTGCAATTTTTACTAAAAAATTCTTTAGAATTTTATCTGACATCTCCCGCTGAATTGTTTGTATAGGTGAAAGTCTTTAAAAATAGAATACAAAGAAAAAGCTTGTCCTGAAAATATAACAGCACATAATTAATATATTTTTTTATTTTTTAAAGTTTGCATTGTATTTGTATGCTGCTTTAGCACATTATATTCATGTATAAAATAATATTGGTACCATAATGTATATCCATTCGTTATATTTTTAGCTTTTTTATTTATTAAATTTTTGTTGTTTCTGCCTTTTGTTTATCACTATTTTTGGAGTTTGAAGATTTAATTTTTTTTGATTGGATATAAAAATATGTTTGTATATTACAGAAAAGATACACTTTTCATCGCTGTTTTTTACATAAAAAAACATTTTAATTTTTAGTTTTTTGTTCTCTTTTAATAATTTGTGTGTCTGTCAAGAATTGGTCAATCTAATCAGATATAGACAAACGTCCTCAAAAAATAAATTTTCACGGTCGTAAACATTATTTCATCATGGTAGAGTTAACTAAATATTGACTAAATACCCGGGACTTTTTAAACGCATATATTTGACGTAAATTAGTCGGGTCAAACGAGGCTTTTAAAATGCCCTGTAAAATTGCGTAGGATGTTTTATTTTAAGCCCTTTTAATCTGATTTTTTTTGTTACAAAAAACAAGTTAAAATAAACTGGTTATATTCCTCTTTTAAATCAAAACTTTTTTTAACTTTAAAATATTTATTTAGATCTACATATAATTTAAAGAAAATCACAAAAAGTATGGGGTTTTTTTTTTGCAAAAAAAGCTTAAATACACCGAGACTAGTTTATTTTTAAAGAAATATCATCACTCTGTAAAAATCATATAGCATGATGAAACCAGAGATGGTCAGATTCTCTTTTTTAAGAATTTGGGTAATATTTTCGGTAACGGTAATATATAAGGATAATCGTTTTAAGATATTTTTTGTTACAATGAATTTTATATGGGAAAAAATCAAAAAAGATTGGACAAAAGAATATACAAAAAAAACAAAAAAAAATAAGAATGTTGTGTTTAACCGCAAGAATTGCCATTTTTATATGTACTGGTAATATTATAGCATTTTTATGCATTATCTTGTAGTTTTTGTATATAAAAAAAAATAAAAATAAGATTTTTTTACGTAGGGCAACAAAGGCAAATTGTTTTATTATAAATTGGCAGTCTAACTATTATGATTAACTACCACCTATGAATATTTTTTTTATTATAGAATTCTACGTAAAATAAAAGCCTTAAAAAGTGAGTTGGCATAGTAATGGCTTTTAGCATAAAAATATGTGTCTAGGAATTTCAAAGTAAGTCTAAATACAAAAAAAGATGTTGATATTGATCAAATATAAGACATGACTGCAAATGTTGTTTTAGCAAGTACCATGAATTTGTATAATTTAAGTTTATATTTAATGTGTGTGTTTAATGTTCTGTTATGAATGGTAAAATTTATATTAAAAAAATACTAGATTTGGGTTACAAGTACATCATACTTTTTAACAAAAAAATCAGTTTTAATAATTATATGGTTATTTTTGCCTATACGTTTTTTCGTGGTACGTTAGTAATTGTACATGTACCGCTCTCTGGTTACATCATGTATAAATACATATGCACTATATTTTCTTTTTGTTACGAAGACGCGATTCTACTTATAGACTGTTATTAAAGAACGTGGTTACTGCGTATTAAAATACCAGGAAATTTATTTTACGGATTTTTTAGAATACAATTGTGATATAAGTGCGCTATCTAAACTTTTATTAAAACCTTTATGTAGTCAAGACCACCAAAAAAATGCAAAAATTATTGTTCACAAAGTAATTATTGTATTATAAAGGTTTGAATTATAATATCATTATTTTTCATGATCGTATAAATAAGCATTCAGAAAGAGGTTTTGAGAAATTATTTTCGAAAACAGTATTCTGTTAGTATTAAGATTACTCTTTTCTGTTGTTCGTTTCGTTTATATACTTTTTAAAAATTCAAAAACATGTATTTTAATTGTATTTCACCTGATTTAGCTTTTAAACCGTAAATTTACGAATTTCTTGCTAAGCAAAAAAACAATGTAAGCTTAAATTTTTATCTAAGGGTAATTTCATTGGTTTAAATTCGTAAATGGTAATGAGTGGCAATAACTAAAAGTAAAAAAATAATGTAATGATTATGTTGATCTTACATGTAAAAACTTTTATATGCCTTGTTCTTTTTATTTTTTAACACAAAAATAATTGTTTTATATAGTTCTTTTTTGGTTTTGTTGCTATTTTATAAGCTAAAAAAAATAAGAAATTAAAAAGGTAAAGAAAATTACCAAATGGTAATTTCCAAAATCAAGGGGCATGAATATGTTCGGGTAATACCCCTAAAAGCAGAATATTCTCTTGAGAATATTTCCATCCCTGGATGCAACACATTTTTCTGCAAGTTTTTGCTACGGTTATGCAACTTCTATTTCTTGACTTTATGTTTCCGGGTATTTTGAAATACGTATTTTGCTGTCAAACATGCTTAAAAGATATTAACAATGTAATAAATTTTTAATAGCGCCCATTTAATTTTATAAAAACATTTCTGCGCTTTAACAAACTTGCGGTCTTAAGTTTGTTGCATTTAATAATTAAAACTTTTTCCGTTCCTGTAAAAGAAGATTATTTTTATTTTTATCATGTATTTCTATGGATTTTTGCAACCTGTATTTTTTGCGTCGTTTTCATAAGAATTTTACACCTTATGATATAACTTATTTATAAGTCTTTAAAATAGCAAAAAACTAAATGTTTAATATATGAAGCAATATAATAGTTTTATATACATTAGAAAAAATTAAAATTTGTGACTAAAACGCACAAAATAGCCACACATCAAACAATTCTTCTATAAAAAAGAAGTAACTAAAAAATCTAAACCATAACAATTTTTTCTTTTTTAAAACCTTATTTTACGGCTAGATTTTTTTTTCGTGGTTAAAAGTACCATATTTAAATCCTGGAACCCCGCCGTAAAAACTATAAATAGTTAAAATTTTATTGTAAGAACCAATATGGAGTTTACAATTTTTCATATACAAATATTTGCGTTTAAATATCTTGTTCATTAGAATATGTAGTTTTACACTATTTTCTTCTACTTTTATATAAATTTTAACGTAATTTTTTTAAAATCTATACCGTAACCATAAAAGGTCATTGGCAGCTACATTTAAAACTTTTCTTTTGTTGCTTTGAGTATAATGACTTTACAAAGGCTATTTACAACAATAGCCAAAAATTATTTACTAGTTTGACTTTTTTTAATAGCTAAGAATTAAACATCTTTTATCTGTAGTTAGAAACACAAAAAAATCTTTTTAGTTATAAATAGTATACTTGCTCACGACAAAAACTTTTTTTTCTGCTTCGTGTGCATATTAATCTACTTTTAAAGATATTTTACAATTGTATTTTTTAAATGGAGATTTTAAAGGCTATATGACATTACAGATATATATAAATTGCTGCAGTGAAGATAAAAAAAATTACCAACAATCGAGAATTAAAAAAGTAAATTTAATATACTAGCAAGTGGCGTACCCAGAAACTTGTGAACCAGGGGAACGTCAGTTTTTTATATAAAAAAAGGCTCAAAACCCTTATTTTTAAACGTTCTAAACTCTTTAATTTTTTTTTGAAAAATTTTTATCTAGAATTTTGCAGTTGGATTCGTTAAATGTAAACAATTCCCTGCAAAAAAAAAAAGACCCCCACCCCCTTAAATGTAAGCATGAAAAAAAATCTGAAGGGATGTACACCCCAGGGGCGTAGCTAAGAAAAAAAGGCAAGGGGGGGCTGCAATTTTATTTTTGTCTAAATAGTATTTTTAAGGATTTAGTGTAAGATTAGAAATCAATTAAAGAATTTTTAGATTTATAACTTTTTTTCCGCGTCTCTATTTTTACGAAAATCGCCCCCTAAAATTGAACCCCACCCTTCGTCTAAAAATCATGGCGCAATTTTTTAAGGTGGTTGCGGCCCCCTCTCCTAGCCCCCTCCTCAAATACGCCACAGGCACACCCCCCTGGGTTTGCCACTGATACTGGCCTGTAATATCTTGGCCAATTTTTTGGCATATGTTAAATAATTTACTTAAAATGTTATAATTTTAAATCTCTCAAAATCAACTGTACTCTTTCTTTATTGGTATGTTTCTTTGTTGGTTGAGTTTAGTATTTCGTTTTTGGCAGGTTTTCTTAGAATATTCTGATTTTAAAGTGCATATAAAAACAAAAGTAAACGAACATTACTATAAATATACATGTAACGTACAACATAAAAAAACAAAAAAATTATGTAGGAAAAAATTATGAAAGACTGCTATTTTATCATCCCAATAAAATTTCATCATTAGATTATCGTTTTAATATATTGCGGGTTCAACTTAACTGCGGATTTATATATAAATATTACAAATGCAGGCAAACAATGTAAAAATAATCAAATTAATTTTTTTCGAGCTCTGTATAAATGTTAATTAGGGTTTTACAAAAATTTTGTTTCAGAAATGCCATTAGCACAATTTTAAAATTTTAATGAAATGCCATTAACACAATTTACACTTTTACAGCTATTAAATTTGTATTTTGGAAGTTTTTTATTATTTTTTGGTTCCCTATAGTTCCGTACACCCAAACATGTTTCAGTAAACCAAGGATTCATAGAATAAAAATTAGAATAAAAATCATATTACCGTAAAGTGCCGATAACAAAACGAAAATCGACAAAAATTAGACATGAAAAAAATAATTACTTTTTCATTTTGACACTAAATTTCAAAAAAAATGCCCTTTTAACAATACTTTACTTTATAAAAAAAATTGGTTTAATGCCTACGGTTTGTAAAAAAAAATAGGGTATTACCTATGATTATGTACAATTTAAGGGATAAATATAAACAACTAAACTAATTTGTTTAAAACCGTGGGTATTAAACAATTACCCTTATTAATGTATAAACTTTATAAAAAAGTTTAGGATAAATAAAAATAATATGATTTTTATATTATTTACATTAATAAAAATGACATTTTTTTAAATCAAAGTCAATGTCTACTTCTGGCTAATCTGTTTTATATATGTATTCAAAGTAAAGGGTGAATCGTGTGTGAAAAGAACTTTTGAATTTATTGTATTATTTAATATGAGAGCCTATATGCATCTTATCTTGGATATAGTCTAAAAGTTGACATTATATTACAGTTGCAACACCATATTGCATATGAGATTGGCATAATGTTATGGTCCTGAAAACGCTGCATTTTGGTTGTACGTTTTGACAATGCCAAATTAGAACTCATCGGATTCATTTAACATAAAAAGTAAGTTTTTATGCATATTTTTAATAACAATATTCTATTTTATTATATTTAGTCTGGAATAAAATACTGAGTGTACTCGAACATTTTTGGGTGTACGGAACTATAGTAATGCCATTTTTTTCTATATTTTATGTCACGAAACTTTGTTTCATGTATATATACCGATAATAGGTTTCTTATGTACCATTAAACCTAAATACATACATAACATGCCACACTTTCATAATATTAATGATGTACTAAAACTCATCGCAAAATTTGTGTTTATTTAACTTTATTTAAGAAACAGTATCAAAAATTATTTACAAAGCAAACATTAATTGTATTGGTTGCTGCGCCCACGGTCCAAGCCCTTTGATAAAATAAGTAGTTAAAGAAACTTGGAAAGATAACCGGGACTGTGCTTCTTGTCCGACGGGTAATGAAGGGGTTGACAATGTTTGGTATTGTTGTAAATGTATTTGTCGTTGAAACATATTAAGGGTAGAATTGATTACTATTAAATAAAACCTCTTGATTTTAAAAGTTTTTTTTTGTGTTTACCACAGTACGATACGAAAGAATGCTGTATTTATAAATTATTTATGAAAATTATATTTAGTGTTTTTTACTATTATTCTTAAGTCATAAGTTGAACTATACGTCAAGCAGATGTTAGACATTTTTGATGTCATGCGTTGACGATAAAAACCCCATCCACTAACAGAATAGATTGTATTGTTATCAAGCAATTTTTTTTACATAAAATAAAAAAGAAAGCCGTTTAATGTTAATCTAATTTTTTTGTATTGTGAATATATATTCGCACATTTATTTATTTTAATATATTTATATTGTCTTCTATCCACATATATTTAGTGTTCTCACTTGTATATTTATTCAGTGCATTGTTTTTTTTTGTAAAAGTGTTATTTTAAAATACTTTTTTTGTTGTGTTTTTTTTTGTTTTTAAACATAATTTTTCTTTTAAAAGAAAAACTTCTTATACTTAATTACACTGAAACATCAAAGCGCAGAAAACTTTTTAGTATTAGTGTAATTAAAAATATCTTGCTTTATTCTTCTAAATTATTATGAATGTAAAAATGTAAAAATGTAAAACATGATACTAAGGCCGTGTCTATAACACAAAAAAATAAATTAAACAAAAAAACACTTTTTCTTTATAAAAAACACTTTTGTTATAAAAAAAACACTTTTTTTTCTTATAGCCTGATTTAAAAGGCGCCCAAAAAAGCAGCTCGAGAGTATTTTTTACAGCCTATTAAATTGGGGCGAGAATAAAAAAAAAGTCTTTTTTTAAAGAAAAAGTATTTTTTTGTGTTTCAGACACGGCCTAATTTTTCTCTTGTATAGGGTAAATGCTTAGCTGCCGACAATGACATTATAGATTTTTTATTTAAGTATTACATAACAATTTTAAAATACTTGAATTTTAAATTTTTATTTTCCTTTTCAATCTATGGGTGTTTAAAATCTTTTTAACAAATATTTTTCCGAAAAATTATTTTTTTTTAAAACAAAGTTATTTTTTCATTCATTTATATGAAACCATTAAAACTTATAAAAATCTGTGATTCCCGTTTTTTTTAATTACTTTATAATGTTTCATTTATATAAAAAAGTAAAGGCAAAAATATTATTGTATAGAAAGATGCGTGCTTCAGAAATTAGCTATGTGATGACAGGCAGGGGGCTACAGGCAGGGGTGTTATCCAGCGGTGAGTAACGGGTTTAAATTCCCCCTGGAATTTTTATTATTTTCGTTTTTGCGCGTAAATATAGGGTTATACCGCAAATATTTTTTTTCAACCCCCCCTCCTAAAAAAATATCTTGGAATTCACCCCTGGCTATAAGCCATCAGTACAAAAAATGTAGCGTTCTTTTAATGAGAGTGTTTTTGGGTGCAAAAACAGTAGAAAAAAATAAATTTACAATTTAGTAGTTTTAAGAATTTTTTTGGATTGTTTTAAATATCAAAAGTATATTTTTTGTCGTGTAAACAATTTTTTTTGACTTTTAATTTAATAAAAAAGTACAGACGCCACTGGCATGGTTTATTAATAATTTTTATTGTCGAACTTAAAATTTTGATCATATATTATTTATGTTCAATATACGATATTTACCTTTTTGTGTATTTTAAAATATATGATTTCATCGTTATTATTTTTTTTATATTACATAGATCTATGCAAATTTATATCTTTGATAGTTTGTAGCGCAGTTATTTAATTTGGGCTAATGTTTTTTCTTTTTAAAAAGCTTTGTGTATCAAATAAAAATAAATAAATAAAACAGCAAAAGGCTGAACTTTGACAACAAGGAATGTATTTATATGAATTCGTCAACAAAGTTGTTAGTTCGTTGAGTGAAAATTCCGAAAAGAAGAGTATTAAACTTAGAAAAGAAAAAAAAAATAATACATACATACAGTGTATTTAAAATTATATATTGAGTTTTTTTTACGTGATATAAATTATTCTTATCCAAATGACAATGCATATATTTTTTTTAACCATGCAATTTAGATTGGATTAAAAAGGTAAAAAATGCTCACTTGCAAAAAATATTAAAGTTTTAGCTTTACATGCATATTCAGTGTATTTTTTTGTATTTATTGTTTGTTTTTTTTTATGATTTGATCGATTTATTTTGTTTTGTTTTTTTGTTTCGTGTAGTAGTTTGTTCAATAAACGACAATAATACTATAACATCAAAATATACAAATACCGACAATACATTTTTATAATTCGATACAACTTTTACAGTTTTTTTTTATACAAAATTGCTTTCACGCGAAAAATTTTCAAATAAGCAGTTACCTAAAAAATGTATTTTCATGACGCACAGTAAATACCTTTAATGTGCGGCTTTACAAACCAATAAGTGCAAGTTTTGTAATTAACCTTTCTTTTTGGTGTTTTTAAAAATATAAATATTATTTTACTAATTAAAATATATATTGCAACATAAAAATTTTTACTGACTAAATTGATCTTCATAAATTAAGTGGACATAAAAAAGGTCTATATGTTAACAGTTTGTTACATAAAAGCTGTTTAAAACTGGTTAAAATATATTCCGCGCGCCATAACCGACTCCCGTGCCTAGGGCTCGTCATTTAACGTATTGTTTTTATTATAATACATTTAAAATATGTATAGTGTTAATATTATACGTACCTCGCATATAGATTAGGTATAGTGCATTCATAGTAAGGGTATAGTAGCTTTGTCAAATTTAAAAATTAAAAATTCGCAAAAAATAGTACAGTGCCTACAAAAGTCCGTAGCTAGGGATGAGCTTGTAGCTCCCCTAAAAAAAGTTGCGCCTGAATTCAAGGGAGTATATTTTAGACAGAGAAAATTTGTCAAAAAAATTTGTAATTTTTAATTTTTAAAAAAATTTTCAAAAAAAAATATTAAAGATTTTGTACGATGTAAATCATATTTATAATATATATTTTGTGGAAAAAACTGAAAAGCGCCGGTCAAAAAAAAACCTGGCTATGCCACTGAAATAAAAATTAATTTGTTTTAGTGTTAAAATTAAACATTTTCTTATTCTTTTTTTACATGTTTTTTATTCTTCAATTGGATTCACCCGTTTAACCCTTGCATGAATTGTTCTTGAAAAGACGACGTCAATTTAAATTTTTATATCAAGATTTGCACCATATTTATGATTGATACTATTTAATTGTTTTTTTTAAGATTTTATATTTGTTAATTA
>JAQFYM010004654.1:0-14922 GCA_034694785.1 Agrenia bidenticulata
ATATTCATGCTCTTCAGCTGATTTCTTTTCCGCCACGCTAGGGAACCACGCATAGCTAACCAGCGAACTGTAATAAACTTACGACAAGTCGAGCCTACTTCAATAATAAATGTTTTCTCTTTATTAAAGAAAATAATTAGTAAATATGAAGTATTCATAAAGTTTAGATTAAACTCGTGTTTAAATACTGATTGCATCAAAAGAGTGAGTAAATGCAGTCCACCCAAAACCGAACACTTTTAAAATAAAAAATTCTTTTATAACGGGTTGCCATTATATTTAACCTCCCAATCATCTTACTAAACTCATCTAAAGCAATTGATAATTGTTTTTTATTGTGATGACCGCAAAGGTAATCTAATAATGCGCACTTTAAATTACGTGTAACTTCCCCTAATTGTTTATGGAACAGTACACCCCACTTCTAAGTGGGTATTTTCTGTTTTATCTTGATACAAAAATCTGATTCTCATATCAAGATATGAATAAATTCAGCGTGGTTCTTTCTCATGCAATTGAAAATATCCAAATACTATATAAAAAGAATTTTATGTTCTCGAAAGCTCATGCCGCATTTTATTCGAGCATATTGTGACACATTTGTATCTAAAACTCTCCCGTTAATTGCTAGACCGGTATCTTCTTTTTTATATTACATGTATCTGCAATTTTCCTAACACGTAACCCTTTGCTAACAACTTTACACATGTTTGAAAAACCTTTACTTTTTTGATTTCTACAACATAAAAATTCTCTTCCGAACGATAATTAAAAATTGATAAGAAACGAGGACAAGCGTTCAAATCTTCAATATCAGTATTAAAATAAAAATTTCTTATAACTTCGTCAATAATAATACTGCTTATTCTAAATGATTAGACATGATAACAATTATAGCATAGTTTTACATATTATTACAGCTGTAATGCGGGTTTGCCCAAAATGTGTTCTTATCTTCAGTTGTCGCGAGCTGCTGATATTAGACCAGCTTTTCAGCATGAAGAAGTTCTAAATGACTTTTGTAGTGATCTGTTCTAAAGTTACAATTCCCCAGTGTTTTATATATTTCTATTGCGGATGTTATTTTCTGGTTTTTATTGGCCAAAAGTCATACAGAATCTACATGCCACTATTGTTACTTCACATGATGTTGCATTTCTTGCAGTTATTTTGTAAACCATAAAGAATACAATGATTATTTTTGAAAATATTTGAGGCTTTTGTTGGTTTCGAGTCATTTTAAAGGGAGAAGTAAATCTCCCAAAACAAAAATGCGATGAAATCGGGAGAATTGGGTGAAGATGCTTAAATCTTCTAAAAAAAAAAGGCCTGATTATTAGTAAAAATTAATAATAATTAATTACATTTTTTATATATTTTTATACCCTTAAAATTACACAGTTTGTGCATTTGAACAAATTCTACAATAGAAAGAGATTAGATACCACTACATCATTGATTACTTTATCTACAGTTTGCAGAAATTCAACAATTGTATAGGAGTAGCAATCTGAATGAATCGAGGATACTATTTTTTGATCCTAGATAAATAACCAAAGGATGCATTATTGTATGATTTTGAAGTGATTTTCTATTATAATAAAATATGAGGAGAATAAAAGAAAAAAGTGGAGTTAGTTAATGTATATTATACTTATTTGTATTGTAAAAGGACTTATAAAAATAGAGCGATGTTAAATAAATGTAAAGTTTTACGAAAAGATACAAATGAATTTAATAAGTTGAAGATACAAAAGATAAACTTATATTTTTTAAAAACATGTTTAGGAATGATAAAAATTTGAATGTTTTGAAATACAAACAGGTGCTTAATGGAAATAGGCGGGGTATAATTGTATATTCAAAGTTTAAAAAAATCTTATAAACTAACATATACTTATTTATACTTATCTATTTTTTTAATTATGAAATACCAAATTCTAATTTTTATTATGCAAGTAAGCTTGTTATCTTGGTCAAAATCAATATAATTGTATATTTATTCGTTTTCAAGGGACGTAAAAGCAGATTATCTTATGTAATATATTTAAGGATTTTTTTTGGAAGTAGGTATTAAAGCCTTATTTTTTTTGTGTTCTCTTAGATCCTGATGTTTAATTGTAGATGAGAGTTGGTCAGCTGGAAATTTAAATATTTCTCATGGTTATTTAATGTATTCTTATATCTGTGAAATGTACTTATGACCCAATTTTAGTGCACAAATGTAGTTTAAGCAAAAAATGGATAATACGGCGTTGTCTTATATTAAAACCCTTAACTATTTTTCTTTCTCTTTTAACTGCTGGCGTATCCGGGAAAAAGTGGTTTTCAAAACTTAAATTTACGTTGATACTCGTAAAAAAACAAAAATAAAATAGCAAAAATAAAGAATAAAAAAAAGATTCAAAATAATAAAATGATGTAATTTTGTAAGATAAGATACGCATATGTGTATTCTTTTCTTTTTTTAATATATTACATAATTTTTTTCAATTTTTTTTTTTCAAAAAAATTGAAATAAAAAAACGGTAGAAATCATGAAAATATAGTCTAAATGCATATTTTTCTTTTTTTCGTGTTTACGTGTATCAACGTCTATAGGACTCCAGCAGTTAAAAACTTTTTGAATATTTTTGTAATTACAATTTTACCAATTTATTTCCCAATTATTAATAATTTACTATTAATAATTATTAATAATTTATATATAATAATTATTGTGTAGACACAAACTTAGTTATTAACCTACTTTTCTGTACAAAAGCAAAGTAAGTTGAACAAATTTCACATTTTTGTTTGCAGATGATTACTTTTGATCACAATGCACCCCGCATTAACACTGTGAAAAAAAAAAAAACTTGCATACATGCGCGAAATTTTTGCCGTATCGACAAAACCGTGCACATATCTCGCGGTTTTAAACGGTTAAATTGTCTGATTCTTCGCGCAATATTATTTTAATGAATATATTTGATGTGTTTAGTTATTTTTATTTTGATATTTTTTACATGTAAGAATAATAATTTTTAAAAAGTTTCAGGTATTTCTCCGATCCTCTTATTCTTAAGTTTAAATACAAAATAAATATTTAAAATTTTATTTAGTTTTTTTTTTGTGCATTGTTGTCTACATTATTTCCCCCAATTTTACTCGTGTCCTTGTATTTACATAACTTCATATTTAAAACTCGGCAGAATATTTTCGCCAAGTATACTTGGCTAGTCATGTAATTTGACTTAATAATCTAAATACTAGGTAAAAAATTTGACGCCAAGTATACTTGGACTAGTCCGATTTATTTTCGATGATAAAAATAATACTGGACGAAAATTTTGACGCCAAGTATATTTGGATTAGTGCAAGTATTTGTAAATATCTAAAATTAATGCTTGGTCAAAAAATTCGCGCTAAGTATATATGTTTTATTCAATGCAAGGAATGGATATATGGTATGGTAAGCAGGTCAAACACGTACTTTCCTATCCTGCCCGTTATGGCCATTATGGCCATAATATATATAAGTTTTCAATATATGTATTAATTTTTTATAATTTTACAAATTTTACATTATTTTTAATTTTGCAATACAAAAAACTTCCGAATTTTATAAAACACATAAAATAAAAAGTTATTTCTAATTTAATAAGGCTTTCCTGTACCAAATTTATATAAATTATTGCATAATATTTTAGAAGATGGATCTTAGATTCCATAAATAAAATTTTTAAGAATGATTAACACTGTAATCCTCTTGTATTCAATTACTGCCCATAGTGCCATCTCTTTCATTATATTACAATAATATTTTAATTTAACCTGCTGTATAAGATTTTTTTAATTTGTTTCCTTTTTTTTGCATTGTAGTGTGTTAACATGTATGAAACTGCACAAATACGCGCAAAAGTCATCCTTATAATATACCCTTATAGTATTGACACATGGATAATTAGACAATAAAAAAATAGTGGAGGTAGCCCAAATGCTTAAAATTCAAAAACCCTTTTATGCATAAACTAAAATTACAGTAGTCAAAATAGTGTCTTGTTTTATAAGCGTAAAAAAATACCATAGACCTAAATAATACAAAAGATGTGTAATTTTCTTGTTGATATTGTAATACATATGTGTTTTGAATCATTTTTGATGTTTAAATACAAATTTTAAACCCTATAAAACAAGCGAACTATCAAAACCAATAGTAAAATATTTTCTTATAGATAAATTAATTTACGACAACGCCTTTAATTTTTCTTTCTATAATCTAAGCATTTTTAAAACTAAAGTCCCGTAAAAAATGAAAAACATACGGGTTAGATAAATATGAATACAGCAAATCATTATCCGAAAAAATATGATAGAAAAATAAAGAAACAATGCTTGACAAAATATGAGGCAATCATGGATAAATCATCGCCCAAAATGGTCATATATTATATGGCCATTAAAGGTATTCACCATAATTGTTGCCCAACCACTGATCGCATTTATTCTTACTTTTCATTTATATTACTACGCGAAATATTTTTCGCCGAGTATAATTGGACTAGTCAGTAATTTATTTATCTAAATTAAACTATTAGGCAAAATTTTCAGTCAGAGTATACTTAGACTAATCCAAGTATTTTTTTTTTCTTTAATTACTTGGAGAAGTTTTTAGTCCCAGTATACTTAGCGAAATATTTTACTTCCACGGAAACATATACATATTTAACTTTTGTTTATATTTAAATGCCATCCCTAGCTACTTCTATGTTAGTTAAAAATATTAAAAAAACTTTTTTGGCACATAGAATTAAATAGTTTAAAGAATCTGTATAGTGCATCGAGATCATTTTATCATTTTAACTTTCAAAAATCAAAAAAAAAAAAACATTGTGTATATTATTGCAAATTTTTATTTAATATATGATTTTGATCTGATAATGTAAAAATTGGTAAAATATTAGTTTTGCCCCCTTTTAATTAATGGCAGAAAATATGCATAAACGAGAAAGTTCTAGAACAATAAGATGTAAAGAAATGCAATCTTTGCAAATTAGAGCCTTAAAATATAAGCAGACAACCATATTAATAACCTAGACTCTATTAACCTAACCAGAACCATATGAACCTAACCTTAGACTACGTCGATACAAATCCACTGGGAAGAAAATAATCTAAGGAATAGTATTTAATGCAAATTAATGTGTTAATGCATATTACGAAACTGTTTAATGAACTTAAATTGACATTTTTTAGTGCCATCTTCTTTAACACCGTTAAATTGGGGCACTTTGTTCTTCGACCCAAATAAAGGGGGCGTGTCACGTCAAAAAGTGACCGGCCGGACAGAATATGACTGTCGTAAAAGTGTCCGGCCGAACACTATTCGACAGAGAAATAGTGTCCCTAGGGTACGCCAAGTAACTTACCGGGTAATTTTTAACTGTTCATAACCGGTAGTATGGTAGTAAAAAAATGGTTAACCGGTAGTAAAAAGAGAGACGAAAATAATAATTTAAATCTTATTTATAAAAGATGAGAATTTTTATAAATATAAATTGCAGACAGCGCAACTAAACATTTTGTATAGTTACATAGATTTTTATATACACAATCAAGTTATATTCGTAATACTTTTTATTTTATTTTTATATTTTACTGTAAACAAAATAGAAAAGTAGATAAAATAATAAGCATATAAATTTTTGCATTGAGTGCAAGTAACCGTTTAAAATACCTGTCAAAAAAAGGCGCTTTTAACATGTTTTCATTTTTCTAGCATATGGTAAACCCTTTTTCATTAGATAAAAAAACATTGTTTTTATGTAAAATTTACTATTAAAAGCTTTATTATTATATTTTAAAAATTTATTAAAACTTAATTTTGGGTCGTTTTTATATTTCCGTTCTTTTATTTAAAACAAATTTATGTTTAATTAGAGCTCGATAAGTAATACCTTTTTGGTTTTATATGCAAAAAACAGTTACTTCTTTGTATTACAGAAATTACTAGTCAATCTTTAAAAAATGCTATTTTTTGTAAGAAAATAAAGAAAACTATGTGAAAAAAACTACCTAATTTTTTTTCGGTGTAATCTACTTATAATTTATATTACAAATGTTTATATATGCGAAATAATATCAAATGATTACCAAAAACTGGTTTTTAGGCAAAAGCTTTGAAACTAAAAAAATAAATGAAAAATCATACTATAAAAACTTCACAAGCGTTTTGGAATATATAAGCAAAACTGTATATTTTTTTCCGTATTTGGGGCAAAGATAAAGTCGCCCTTAATATAAGGGGATGACTACAGATAAATGTTATATAATTTAAATTAAAGTTCATTCATAAATTCCATGACATTCATAAAACTTATTTCCCAAGAAAAAAAAGATTTGGTATGGTAATTTATTAATTAAATCATTGTCGACGACGTCTAAGGTTAGGTTTAAAGGCTCTGGTAAGGATAATATGGGGGTTGGTTGTAGATGGGTTTGTTTTTTACCTTACATGATGCATTTGCATCGATGTATTTGTATGCATTTTATTATTTTATAGTTTTTTTATTCACATCTTGTGCCCTGAATAGGAGATGGGTCAACACCATTTTACCTAAACACCTTTACCAACCATAGGGTCTTTAACATTTTATAAACAAAAATTATTTTTGAAGGTGTAATTCTGGTAACAAGTTAACCGCTAACCGGTATAAAAACTGCAAAACGGTTAGTAACGTTACAATATATAAATAGAACCGATTACTGAAGTACCCTAAGTGTCCATCTTGTCAAAAAGTGTCCCCCTATAAATATTGATGTTTAGCATTTTTGTATATCTGATCGTTTTACAGTGAGAAGAAAACAATCATTTTGATTATATTATAAAAAACAGGGGTCATTTTTTCTTCAATCTTATACACGACAATGCATTACATTTTCTAAAATTTGATGGTTTACGAGAAAAGGTAAAAATAGATTTAACAGTGAAACTTTGATAATAAATTTTTATTAGTCTGAATTAATTGATTATTTTATTATACTGCTGAATTTTTCAGGTGCAAGAAGATTTCTTTTTTGAAATTGTATAAAACTACTAAAAACATATTAACAAAAAAAAAATTTGCATGCAAATAACACCGAAAAAATACATCTAGATAACTTTTATTCCTACATATAGACTTAAATCCTTGTATTATTTATTTAACAAAAAAATCCTACTTGCTCTATGATTTATGTTTAGTTTTAGTATAATCTTGCCTTATGACAGCACACTAGCATTTTAACGACATAAAGTATGTAATATGCAAATTAATAGCATAAAAATGCAGTGGAATGTAGTTATGTTATGATTATATAATACCGTTTCTTTCTATATATTTTCAGTTTTTTCACTCGCTATTAGGGTTTGCAATTACCCGGGCATTCGACCCTTCGGTTTTTTTACTAACATTTCAAAAAAATACCCAGGTACCCGAAATACCCGGGTACAGGATAATCCCCCGTAGGAATTTTCGAAATTTTTTGAGTATCTATACCGTACCCAAACAATGCCTAAAAATTCAATTTTTTAAATAAAAAGCGTATTTTTTATAAGCATATCAGTGTAAAATACACGCAAAGGCCTTTGCTATATCTGTTTATTTTTAACACAGTATATGAAAAAAGAAGCGTGCAATATGAAAATCGTAATTGCGTTTTGGTTGCTCACTCATTATTTATTTGACTGTAAAATTTGGTAGTTTGAATTTCCAGCATCACTATTGAAGAAAAAATCTATTTTATTGAAATTAACAGCAAAGAAGATTTCCAATACTTACATGATTACCAATACTTACATGATTTTATGAAGACTTTTTGATTTATAAAAACTAGACATTATTTTTTTTTCTTATTTGAAACTATAATTGGTGACGCATTGCCTTCGTTAGTGTCACACACTCGCTACAAAAAATATACTAGAGCAATACATAAATTTAACAGATTATTTGTAAAATTGTTTTATAATCAAAAACTTGCATGTTATTTTAGTTGTAAATTTGTTGTGATTGCAAAAAAAAGCAAATTTATGCAAAGTAAACTAGCACAAGTTTACTATCATTTAGTTAAACCTTATGGTACCCAATTCGAAAATTTTGATGTCACGTATTTTTGAAGAATTATTATTAAAAATGCTACTTTGCATGGTTCTAGGCATTGTTGTGACACTTTTTTTGACCGTGTATTCACGGCTTTAGAACAAAAGTGTAAAATCACAAAACTACATGCGTTTATTAACAAAACTTATGTTTAACGTACTTTATAATTCATTTACGCTAAAATCGCAACTTAAACAATTGCCATGGGCATGTTTTTGTAAAACTTTTAATATATACTAATGTATATCACAATACTATTAAGAAGTAATTGCTTGTATAATTACTAAAAAAACATACGATTAGAACAGAACCTGTTTATATATTACATTTTTTTGACGCCAATCTTCATAAAAAATTACATTTACAGTCAAAACTTTTATCCTATATAAACACGGCAAAACCTTCAATAGGTGCATTTTTAGTGCGTTCAAGAGTTGTTCTTTTAGCCATTACAGCAAAACAAGCTATATTAAAGGGATATTTATTAAAAAAATGCAAAATGCACTTTTGACTATTTGTGTTTAGTGCAAATATTTATTTTATTATTCTATGAAGAATCTTGCATTAAAAATAAACTTACAATACATGCCAAAAATAAATCTTTATTTGAAAAATACAACAAAAGTTAGTCTTTGTATTTTTTTTCCATAAAAAACAATTTTAAATGTTATTCTTTGGAAACTTAGAAATAGGAATAGGATAAAGAAAAACAGGATTTGCCTTTTTTCTAGTTAATTTGGTTTTTATGTATATTTTATATGCATACGAGTTGATGCATTTTTTTGGTTGTGAGTAGAACCTAGGATTAAAGATTTTTTTAGTGAAAAATTTTAGAAAGTGGGCTAAAAAACGAATTTTTTTAGATATACTTTTGTATGCATTTTTTTTCTTAGTAAATTGTTGACTCATATGTTATATTTGAACTGACAAACTGACAAGCATTATATACTGACATACATTAAAAAGAGTGAAAACTTATTAAAATGTCTTTTTTACCTTACCGATATATATCTTTTCTCTATTTTTATATTTTACCGTCTTTTAATAGATTAAAAGACTCGTGTAATGTAAACCAAAACTAAAGTATTATTAAATAACAGTTATATATAAAACAATATACAACAATGCGGATGCATACTATAAAAAAAACTTTGTGCGCACAATTTTATTTGTTTTAAGAAAAGCATCTTGTATTGTGGTCATATCCGTTCTTAACAGGCATATTTTTTTTAAATACCCGGGTATTAATATAAAAAACACGGATATGTTTACATTGATTTCTAGTATAAAATACCCGAGTACCCAGGTTATCAATTCCTACTCACTAAAAAAAGATTATTTCTATCATGAGTAATACAAGTATTCCCAAAATGAATCAAAAGGATTTTATAGGGTTACAAAAAAATAGGTGTTTTTAAAATAAATTATAATATGAAATCTAAATATAGAAGTTCTTCGATCAAACTCGACGGGGTTGCAACCATTGATGACATGATTCCAATCAACTCGACTTATTGCAATCAAACTCGTAGCATTGCGATCAACCTGGTTCTTGTTGCAATCAACCTCGACAGTGTTGCAATTAAACTCGTCACTTTGAAACCAACCTCGACATGTTTACAATCAAACTCGACAGTTTTACATATTTACCAAAAAGCGAAAAAAATAAATTGTAAAATTAAAAGGACTGAAATAACTGCCAACTATATTATAGTAACCATTTACGCTTTATTTAGCGGCTGGGCACCCATAGGTAGAGTAGAGTATGTATAAATACTTTACTCTACCCATAATTTAGTATAAAATACTCTACTCGCTTCATGAGTACCCATGAGTAATGGAAAAATAATTTATGGAAAACTTTGTCAGCATAAAGTGAAGAATTGCCCCCCTCCCCTTTAGATTTTTATAAGCATTCGGCTCTTTAATCTTAGAAAGGCAAAAAGGTGCACCACATAAAAGAAGGCAGGGCTACAGTTTTACTTTTACCGAATATTCTATAAGTAATTCTATTCGTGATTTTATATGAAGTTGGAAATTCTTTCAACAAGCAAAATAAGTACTAAAATATTTAAACAGCCTATAATTTACATAAATGTATACACAAATTAATCTATGTATACATACTTTATTTTTTATGTTATCCTATAAATAAAATAAAATGTTACTTGAGCTATTTTTCGTCTCTTTTTAAATACTATTTTTAATTTTTAAAGTATATACAGACTTTCTGATTTTTTGCCTGGAGAATTATACGATTTTTCGATAAACCCTTGAAAAGTTACAATAGAAAAAAAACAAATGCACTTAAATATTTATGATACATTTTTGCTGATAAGGTATAGTATAATTTATTGTTTTCGGCATAAAATAAGTTCCCGTATATTGATATTTAATTATATAATGATTTTTTATTAGAAGCCAATATATTTTGTATTGATATAAATTAAAAGTGGTTTTAATCCCCAATGACAGCAAAAAGACCGAGAAAAACTTCTGTAAGCCTCGCAGATAAACAAACAATTACAAAATCAAGCAAAAACTGTATAGATAGCCATACCATAGCAACACCATATCAACTTTCCAGTATGGAAGTCAAAATAATTGCTCAAGAGAATGATAATTAAGTAATGCTACTTAGTGAAGACCGCAGTTTCCAAGACAAATACCAGAAGAAGACAAGTGTCAATAAATATATCGGGGTTAAAAAATTCATCGTAGAAAAAATTATGAAGATGCGAAAAGCAGGTGCAACAATATCAAGGAGAATAATTCATCAGATAGGCACACAAAATATCGACCAGCATGTACATAAAATTTAAATTTATCATATTTTATCAAAATTGTGTGAAGCGAATGGGGTTTAAATACTCATATTTGCTCGGGGATGCAAAGCTCAATATATCAGAAGATGAGGTAAGAGGTTTTTGCAATAATTATATACAGGCACAGAGCATCTATAGAATTCATATTATTTTTTTGATGAGACAGGGTTATTTACAAAGGATGAAACAAGAAAATCATTTGTGTCAAAAAAAGATACTAAAAAAGTGGTCAAACCACTTATAACGCGAATTAATATACTGTTTGGAAGTAACGTATATGCAGAATCATTCGAGACTCTTGTTATTTGGAAGTCTGCAAGACCTGACTTTTGAATAATTTTGACTACGTAAACACAAATTGGGTATATGATGCGATTGATACGGCATGGTTAACAAGTTTTATATTTGAAAAGTATTTGCGTGAATTAAATGATAAATAGGTAAGTAAAAAGCGAAAATTCTAGTTCTACTTGACACCTTTACCGGGCATAAAGATTTAATGTTGTCGAATATTGAGATATTACATTTACCTTTAAATATTACTTCTTATCTTTTACCACTTGACCAAGGAATCAGCAAAACATTTAAGCATTATTATAAAACCAGTCTAAATGTGTTTATTGTCAAAAAAATAAGCTTTGAAGATCAAAATATAAAAGATGTATGAAAGTCTTTAAATTAACATACTGTTTTTAATTTCATCATCGAATCATATAAAAAAATCAAATCGTCAACATTTACTAATTGCTGAAAGATTTCTGGGGTGTTGTATTCAAACTTTATAGGAAATATATTCATATTTTTCAAATAAAATAAACTGTGAAAATAGCTTGAAAAATGCCGAATAAAGCGCCTTTAAGGACGAGGAAGTAGACATTGATAGTGATAATGAAAATAAAGATATCGAAAATAGTACAGAAAGCGAATATGTAAAAATGTTTGCGAGATATACTGTTATAAAGATCCAAGTTTAACGACAGCAATATATTTTGTCTGTGAAGCGTATAAAAATAATGTAGTTGAGCATATCGATACTATTTTAATACTAGAAGAGTTGACAAGCAAAATAATAACGGAATTAAAAGTACGTAAATAAATAAAAAAATGTAAGTAAGCAAAAAAATGTAATTACCAAGGGCTTCATGTTTACATAACTAATATTTATTTTCTGTTTGTTTATGTTTTATTGATATTTTATCATTTTTTTACATAAAACTTTGACACGAACTGTATGACTATATGTACACTAAAAATGTATAACAAAAAATAATGATGAAACACATTCAATAATAGTTATTGATCATTGATTCTATATAAAAATGCTACGAAAGGAACCCCATTAAAGGCATTGAACTCTAAATCAGGGTCTAAATACAGTCTTTTGTCTTTCTTCTTTTATTGACCTCTTAAAAGACCAAAAATGAAGAATAAAGTGATTGAATTAATTGGTTCCTTGTCAAAAAAGAAGTAATTTGTAAACACTCAACATGCCATATTAAACTTTCTAAGATAAATTACTGTCCTGATGTCTCTTATTAGAGATTGTAAATTTTAAGTGAAACCGGCTTGCAGTCCCTTTGTTTGTATAAAATGCAATAACCTGATACTACTTCGCTTTCTACACTAATCAAAATAGAAGAACACTAACAAAAAACTTTTAAAAAACTGCTTGCTACAGTTAAGATGCCTTTTTAAGAATTTACTATAGGATTTTTGCATATAAGAAGCAAATATAAAGGAAATTTACATAGTGACAATACCAAAATGCCATTTATGTACTTGACCGCGCATTGATATCTATTTAAAATAGATATATTGGCTTTATATTTTTATAAGTAATATTTTCATATGGTTATTCGCACAATATTGGCAACAGATTACTTACCTCAATACTGAAAGTAGTACCGCAACCTCGCCTAATTAAAATCGAAATTGATTATTATATTAGAAAGCAAATTTTTGGTCCTAGTATTTAACAGTAAATCAAACCTAAAAAAATTTTAATTTATAAATAAATAATTATGCGTAGATTCCAGTGGTATTTTATGTTTTAAGCCCTAAAAAAGTAACAAATAAGACCTTTTATTTTAACCTCTGCTCTAATTGTTGGGTGGCTATCTTTTAAAAACAACAAATGCTTTAGATAAGAACGCAATAAAGATAAAAAACAAAAAAAGAAAACACTAAACTTCTAAAATAAAATATAGATCACGTCTTATGTGTTATTATTTGCAATTTTTATTTAAAAAATCATAAAAAGATTACTACTTCTTTGTTATTTGGATACGAATTAATATGATCGACGTAACTTATTATTAAAAATTACGTTAAAAATACATAATATTTCGTCGGCTGTGAATGAATATCAAATATGGCAATTAGTCATCATCATAAAAAAACATTATAATACTATGCTGCAAGGTTCTCTTTATGCCTATAAATTTATCTTGTTAACTGCACTTAGAATCCAATCATGCATATTCGGGATTGATTATCTTGATTAAAGACCAATACCTACTTTTTTCTAAGGTACAAAATACAAAAAATCTTCTGAAAATTACCATTACAGCATTTTCAGCCGCTTTGGAAATTTTTGTTAATATAAAAAATATTACAAATATAATTGCAGATAATGCATCAAAGATACCGCCAATTTATATGATAGTTAGTTATCAAATAATTTAATGCATAAAGCGTAAAATATAAATTAGAAAAACAAATTCATATAATTTTTAAAAAAAAAACTATTTGAATTTATTTTATAATTTATTTCATAATGAATTATAAAAACGTAACCTTTTCAATAGTATCACCGCTTAGTAAACATCCCACCAGTGTGACAAGATCATTTCCAGATAAAAAAAGGTCTTTCAGATGAAACGCTCGATGCTTGAACAGTGAGATAGTCTTTCGCCATCCTAGCCGTAATTGGATAGTTTATTTGATCATCTTTTTAGTGATCAAAAATATCAGTCGAGTGGCATACCATAGGAGCGTTTGCATATCTGTCATATTAGCTTATACTTTTATCAATTTTATAACTTCTTTTTCGTTCCAAAAAAATATTGTACGAAGTGGTTCTTGCAATAGGAACGTCTGTTTGTAAAATTATATTTGTTAGCTTTTCTTCATTATACTTCTTGAAATAAACTTTAAACGCGGAATTAAATTCTATCATCGCCAACTCTGCTGTACCCTCTTATCACTCCATAAACTAAAAAGGAATTCTCTTTGTAGGGCGGGATGGAGCATTAAGGTGACGCCAACAATAGGGGACATGCTGTGATAATAACTTGTAAAGTTACTGATGGCCGATTCAATTGCGTCGTTTAGTACAATGAAGGCGTAAGAGTATCGTGAAAGTCTGAAGGAGACTTATACAATACTGAAAAAGGTGCAATGCATTTGAAATCGTAGACAGATTTTTACCAAGCACTGTCAAAAGTACAGCGAACCAGAAATGCATAAAAAATGCATTAAAAGGCAAAAATATGCAAAATATGCATTTGTAAATGCAAAACACAATATTTTTATTTTTTTAAGCAACATATAATTAACAAGAAAGCTTATATTCGTATTTAAATTTTTTCTACGACAAATTCTAAATCTCTGTGTTCATTTTACTGTAAGTGCACAACAAAAATGCGTATTAAAAATGCATATTAAAAATGCAAAAAACTATAAAATATGCATTTTAAACACAAAATATGCATTTATAAAACAAAAACTGCATTCGGTTTGCCCTATTTATAAGTGTCATTTTATATAAAGGGCCTAAAATATATATATTTTTTTTTATAGTCCAGTCCAGTCATCGTCATCTAATAGCAATCAAAAACATGAGTTATTTTTGTTCCTGTAAAAAGTATCTGTTATCACGTCCTTTATATTGAATGCCCGCAGTAGCGTAGCCAGGAATTTTTTTAAGGGGGGGTTTTAAAGAAAAAAGGTAAAAAAAATGGTAATCCGACAAAAAT
>JAQFYM010004655.1:0-14921 GCA_034694785.1 Agrenia bidenticulata
GAAAAGTGAACGCAATCGAGTATACATCAGTGTCTAATACATTAATTATATAATTTTGTAGGCTTTAAGGATTTACTAGTAATTCTTAGTATAGATATTTTTATTATTGCTACCAATGCTTTTAAACGAATGTAAAGAGTCCAATTTTATAATTTATTTGCTAAAAAGTATTTCTTAGCAGTTTTTGCCTGTTGGAAACGCTTATATTTGCTACCCATATTTGCTACCATTTTTTGGGGCCCTAGTTATAAATCATAAATACGGTATAAAATAAGCATTATGTACAATTTGTAGTGTTTGAAATTTCTATTTTATACAAGAAATACAGAACCAACTAATTTGATCTTCAAATAAAGTCAAGTGTTCTTTTTGCTCTAATTACATATTTTAATGCAAATTAATGTTTTTTTTGTAATTACAAAACTCAGAAAAATTGTGCAATACTATAATTAAAGTGCAAAAAAAGCGCGGTTTGAACCGAATATGTTTTTTTGATACCAGATATACACTTACCAACTATAAATATAGATTTCATACTATTTTTGTACCCTTTACTAGCATTAGAACGTGAATTCATTAAATTTGTCTTTTTGTCTTTTTTTTTTTGCAATCAATTGTTATATCAGCAGTTTTATTGCATTTGCCCTAGTTGTAAAATGTATGATTTGGCAACAGCTTTCGTAAGAGTCAAATTGAATGTTTCTACTCCAGAGATTGAACAAAAAAATTCTGCAATGCATATTTATTGTAAGTTTATTGAATCTACGTAAATTATTTTGCCATGCAATTTTTATGTATGTTACCAATCCAAAGCACAAAAATAATACATTTAAAACCATTCGCTCATTATTTATTTTTTGTCACGTAAATTTTACTTGAAACATAGCAATACATTTTTAAAAATTTTTTTTGTTATTTAACACGTGTGTGTGTGAAAATATTCGTTAGACGTTATATTTTTTACCAGACTTTGTGCATTCAAAGAGTATAAAATATGCCTTTGCTAGTTAAAACGTATCACAGACTTTACCTACGTGTAATAAAAACAATACACTGACTTAATTGTCTTTTGCAACCAAAACACTAATTTTGACAGTATATGTCGGTTTATGTTATGTAAGTATAATTTAAATTATATAATATGTTTTAGTTCGTTTGCTCGTTTGCAAGTGAAGCGTCATTCAAATACTTGTTAAAAAAAAAGTTTTATACAGCCTTACATATGTGTTTGGAGTACGCTACTTTTTACTTCTAACCTTGCTCTGTTTTTTATATTAGTAAAAAGTATGTTAAAATTTGTTATGGACTGTCTATGTAACAGGTTAAAGCACTTTTTTTAACAAACATTTTATCATTGGAAAAAAACAACAGTCACTAAGTCTTAAAATAATTTTTATACATGATAGAATTTAAGTAATGTTTTTGTTGTTTTTTAGGTAAATTTTTTACGTACATTATGTCTAGCTTTTACAAACCTTTTGTCAAGGTATATACAAACCATTTTTTTTGAAAAAAGCGACAGCTTCTTACGATTTTTGTAGCATTTTTGATATCCTTTTTTTGCGCTGGGTATTTTAATATTGGATAGACAAAATATAGTCTTCAAATATCTAAAAGTAAGGCTTTTTAGTTTTATTGCACACTTATGTATTCGCAAGTGGGTATAATTAGTGTGACCAGATTTTTTTGTTTAAATGCTATAAAAAAAACTTATTTTTGGCAATAAAAAAACTTAAAAAAAATGGGGGTAAAAAATTTTATCAACAAAAAATATCTGCTTAAATTTTTCTAAATTTTATTAAATTTTTACTTTTTTACGAATATGTAACGGAAAAAGCTAAAACGAAAAAGTATAGTTCGTTGTTATATGGCGTTTTACATTTGCTTATTTCACCTTCAGTTCAATTGCAAAGGATTGTAGTATACCGCCAAAATATATTTTACCAACCCCTATCTATTTACTATCGACATTACTATATGTGCCCCAGGACTGGAACTACATGCAATTTAACGTAAACTTCCTGTAGTCGTAACCTTTCTGTGTACAGCAATCTTGAAAATAAACCAGATATAGGCTATTAACGCATTGATAAAAAAAATATTCCGGCTAGAAAAAAAACTAGGGTAGAAAACATAAAGACTTTTAATGAACTTTTATTATGGCAGGAATTACGAAAAGCCGGCAATTTAATAAAACTATTTTCGTATGTCTAACTTGTGAAACTTGTATCATATATAAGACTTTCTAAAAAGAAAAAAACGAAAAAAAAAAACTAGTAGATTGATTTTTTTGCGTTACAAAGTGCCTGTAATAAATTTTAAACATAGATCTTAGACAAATGCATCGATAAACAATGTAAAATTTTTTTATGTTACACTCAAGTGTTTTTTATAGAATTGTAATAGTTTTTGGACGCATAGAAATAGTTCGTACAAACGCGAATCATTTTAAAAACTGTACTAACAATGTTTTTTGCTTGTGCGTGCAACAGCGTTGGTTTTTGCAGATATTTGTACTTTGCACACTTGTAATAAGGGTCGTTAAACAAACATATATTTAAAATACACACAAAGTAGACGATTTTACTGTTTTTTGTTTACATTTTTCCCCTTTCATTCAATTCTTTTTTACATTTTTTAATAGAAATGCATCTTTAATCTAATCAAATATGTACCAGGAAAGCTTTTTCTTGTGATGGAGTAAAGTTGTTTGTATTTTAATTGTTCTTTTTGTGTCCACTAAGTTTTTGTCAAGATTGATTATATAAAAGGTAGAAAATTGTTGCAATCCTGCCAAATTATTTGCATTAACTATTTTCAAGTTCATAGTATATCAAGATTAGTTGGTAATGAGTTCGCCTAATTGCTTATCATCAGAGTGGTTTTAAGCATGTTATAACTATCTGCGAAGTGTATCAAGCATCAAAGCCAATTCTAGATGATTGATGCAAAAGATACTTCTACAAAAAAAACGTTCTATTTTTTTATTGATTGCACACATTCTTTTTCCGTGTAAACTTGAGCGTATTTGATACTCATTCTTTTTTTTTACGTATTTGATATTTTTCCGTAGTTACGTGTGTTTTTACTAAAATTATACAAACAATAGTTTTTAAAAAAAAATTGACTCAAATTAAACAATCGATCAAAGCTCCGGTTGTTTATAAATTTATAAAAAAACAATATATTGCCACAGTAAAATATTAAAGACTTTTTTATCTTACTCGTATCATCAAAACTAGCTAATAAAGAAATTGCAGTACAAATACAACATAAAATTATACATCTTATTCATATAATCATATAATCATATCACATTAATTTAAATTATAGTAAACATAGTTAAAAAAGTTAATACTATCTAGTTTGCTACGTTTTGCCACATATAGAGTAAAAAATTATTAACAAAAAAAAATACAATATACCGTGATTCATTTGACTTACGCAGTGGTTATTAAGTATTTTTACCCGATAAGTATTTTGTATTTTCTGTTATTTTGGCACATAGATTATTGTCGAAAAAAACCGCATATTTGAACTTTAATCACAAGGAAAGCATTTTATATTGTATAAAATATGTTATTACCTTGTAAATTACAGGTGAATTATGTATATAAAAACTAAAGAGCAGTACATGAATTAGTCGAGAAAAAAACACAAAAAGGTCAGTACAATAAAAACTACAAGTTTAATTAGTATCTGAAGAACTTGACACGTACATAAGTGTGTCTGGTGACACTAGATATACTGCTTTTTTAGGAAAAAATTCGTTTGTTTTTTTTGTTTTTTGTATTTTTAAAGCACGGATGATAAATTCTACCCCTCTTGGAATTCTTCCAAAAAATTTTGTATTATAGTAAACTCTAAAGTTTACATATATTTCTGTATAAGTTCGTTTATCTTTTATGCAAACTTTTGTTTTTTGGTATTTGTAGGAAAATATAGTAAAGACAAAATAATTTGTTAAAATGGTTTTTATAGGTGTAATACCATATACTAACTTGGTGTTGGTCAATTTGTAAACGTTGACGTCTTTTTTTTTACAAAAAGGTATTTTACTGCTGACCAGTAACTCTAATAATCATGGTATACCTAAAATATAGTTATACAAACAAACCATAGTTTTTTAAAATAGTTTTCTTATTATTTAGAAGCACTCAATTTTTGTTAAAACATTTTGTGCTTTTTTATTCTATTTAACAGGTGAATTGTATTTTATTTTTAAAAAGAACCAAGTTTACCTAAAAATAAGATAAATATTAATATCAAAAACGGTACATATAGATATAAAAAGTTACAAAAAACTTGCTTTAATCTATTGCATTTAAACCCATTTTATAGTTGTTCAAACGTTTTTAGACTAGTTTTACTAAAATTTCAACTATTGGTTTGTTTTTTTGGGATTAATTCCGAAGCCTACAAAAAAACAGAACTGAAATGCTTAAATTGAAGACAAAATTTTGCATAGGCAAAAAAAAACCAAAAATAAAAAAATAAAAAAAAACAGTAATAAAAAATCTGGCTGTGCATCTATTAGCCTAGTCACACTGTTACTACCAATGCACACTTGCTACACCGCTGCAAGAACTAGAATTTGGATACAGTTATTTTACTTAGACTTTGTGCATTTTCCTGCTGTTTTTTTTGTACATCAACATATCAGCATTCCCATTATTGTATTTTTACGCTTAGTGTATGGGTTTGTTCCTGATTCATACAGGGTTTAACATTGTAATCCTTTTTAAGGCAACAAATGACGAAGGTGTTGTTAATTCAGCCTTTTATTTTGCGAATGTCGTCTAATATCTGTAATTTATTATACTAGGAAGTGTGGTGTACTGTTGCGCTATTTAAAAATAAAATGACAGATTACTTTTATCGGGTGTATTACTTTCAAAAGAACACGCTACACTAAACCTTACTGGCGATTTGTCGCCTTTGAAAAGTTTACTAGATATTTTTGACATATCTAGAACCGTCAAAGTAAAATCTTCCACTATTTACTACCCTTTTTATCATAAAACAAAGTAATTGTTACCTGAACCTTCTTCCGCAAACAAAAGGCTTAAAGCCTAAAAAGCTGACGTAATTTTGGTTGCCGAAAACGGTTACATAGTTCACATTTTGAATTGACCTACATATGTTGCAGCTATGTATAATTTATTAGCAGCTTTCTTGTGTAAAGTACTGCAGTGTCATTAACATACCTCTTACCGGTCAATTTTTGTGTTTGATTATTGCGCCGATGTTTCGCAAAAAGTATGGGTAAATTGTAAAGTTATATATGTTCCAGTGTTAACATTGTTTAAAATTTATAAATACTATCCTGCGCAAAAGTTTTTTTTTTTTTTTTCGTTTAAAGGCGCGCCAGTATGTACATTCGTAAATGTGTAAAGTTCTGTGCAACAATAATTGCTTGCAAACCACAAGAACTGCAAAACAGGTACACAGTAATTACAAATATTCTGGGTATTTGTCATCGGAAGTAGGGTATTTTTTTAAAAATACAGTTTGCCTCGTTGTTTTAATTTAAGGAAGAGAAACCAAAATGCAAAATGCAAAAAAACAACAAAAAAAAATTTTTTACAAATTGGTGTACACCAACGTCTAAACGCTACTTTTAATTACCCAAATTGATAGCAGTTTAGTTTATAATGCATAAAAACAACGTAAATTCGTAATAAACTTGCACCAAAGTATTACACTAACATATTTTTTTTCTAACTGAGAGATAAGTTGTAAGTTCTGGGCTGTGTTCGATGCAATCTATGCACAAAAAATTCTCGTGGTAAACCTTGCGTACCCGGAAGAGGATGACGTTGTGTTATAATTGTAAATTATATAAATACGAGAATACCAGAAAGAAATTACAAAAGATTTGCTACAGAAATAGATATTGTAGTGTACTATTCGTTTTAGCAAATTTTTTTGCTGTAGACTACATGAAATTTACACAAACTCCTTTTACGTAAAAAACTAAAAAAAACTCGTGTAAGTGATATCGTGGAGTGCCTAAGAACAACTAAAAATCTAGATGAACAGGTTTAAGTTATTGCGGTTAACTACTTTGAGCTATGATCACATCTGTAAATGTTCCTATTTTACACTAAAAACAAAAAAATTTACAGGAAATGGTGTAAAATAACAATAAAAAAACAGAACAGAACCTGTGCTTAAAAGAAATCATTTTATTATAACATAAGGGCTAATAGCTTACTTATATAAATACTTTGCTGGCAATTATATTTTAAAACAGTTTTTTCGTAATTTATGTAAATAAAACTTCCACACTAAGTTAAAATGTTCAATAAAACGTTAAAGCTATCATCTTGTTAAGATATAGGCCATACTTTCTATAAATTACACTGCTGGTATGTAGAAACAAAAAAAAAGTCATTTTGTAGTACCCGACATCCTCGGTTGTAATTACGTTCTAAAAATTTCTAACAAGGCTTAAAAAACGCTTTTACTAAGCCTTTCATGTAATGATGTTGTATATGTACTATTTTTTGAAGCATTTCGTAGCAATATTTAGAGGTATATTTTTTTAAGTAGCTAATGGTCACTTAAATTGCCAATTTTTCTATAAAAACTGCATATTTTTTAGTATAATTGGCTCCATCAAAGCAATGCAATTGTTTTACCGTGTGCTTTTATATGCATGTGTATTTACTAGTGCATATTAGCTATTGAATGGTACAACCGGACAGTTATTGTATTCATTTTTACCTTTAAAAAAACTATAAAACTTTTAGACAATAACACAAGGGCATTGCAAGTGGCCCTTTGAGCTTCGCCTTGATAATTATCAACATAGTATTTGTTTTTATAGCCAGTTTTATAGAGCTTTAGATGGGAAAAATGGTAAAAAAATGGAAAGAGGCAAATATGTTGAAAACTATAAATAAATAGTATTCATTAGATTAAAGTTCTTATATAGTTTTACAAATGGAACAAATGTTTGTGAGTTTAAGTATGTCTTCAACTCTTTGTACATAGTATTTTGAGATTCCTGCATTTAGAAAATTTATGTTGTATAAAAAAAAACATTTAATTTATGCACAAAAAAAAAGACTGTGTTTACAGAAATTAAGTTTTATTGGTTTTGCGTACAAAATCATGTTATTGTACATTCTTGCTGCAAATGTAACATTTATAACTATGCAAAAAAAGTGACAAAAAGTAAATCGTAATAAAAATGAAAAAAACAGTATTTTGGATTTCTGCATGATGCCAGACACCGTTTCTAGCATCCGATTTTGTTTTGCGTAATATGTTTATGTACAAAAGAAAATGCAAGTTTGGGCAAAATAAACAGTTTATAAAAAAGTTTCATGCTGGAAAAAAAGGAAACAAAGGCTTTGTATTTGCAAACTATCCTTTTTGTTTGTTGTTTTAAGTTTGCTGGTTCTAGGGTTCTGTAATCACGTAAAAACCCTGTTTTATATAAAGAAGACGTCAAACTAAAAATTGCAGCATCATAATTATGCAATGCATACAGTTTTTGTTTTTCTTGGTTTTGATGTCATTTTTTTATATTTTAAACTTTTGAAAGAAATAAATGATTGTCATGTTTCGGAAAATGTTTGCTTTAACTATTAAATCACGCGCGCTAAAACCCGTTATACAAACAAAACCACCTCGCTATTTTTTGGAGTGAAAATTCTTTAATAGCCAAAACAAAAATTACAGGGCGTGGTTTTTGTAGTGTTTTTTAATAACGTTTTTTGGTAAAACGTTCTTGCACAAAGGAAACATGTGTAGTTTGTACTTAACTTTTATAGTGAAAACAATCGTATAAGTCATGTATTTTGTGAAAAAAAAACGTTTTGCAAAAAAACGTTTTGCAAAAAAACGTTTTGCAAAAAAACGTTTACTAATCTAAATCATGTATTTTTGTTGGTTTCTTTTCCAACATGTCCGGTAAGTAATAACTTTGTCACTAAACGTGTATGGCAATCATGGATAAACGTTTTTCTGTAATACGTATTTTTAATTACGTGTATTTTTCGCTAATGAAAAAAAAAAACGTGAGCTACCAAAAGAGTTGCTTTAAAATGGATATAAGTATAGTAAAAGCACAAAAAAAAAAACACAAACTTATGCCGTGAATATTAGTCGAGAAGTTTTGCATTAATTTATTTTGCATTTCTTTTATATATAAATTTACTTTTTTTTCAACGTTATGATAATTAAGATTGTATGTATGTAAACGATAAAAAAGGGTATACTAAAACGCTGGCAGTATGGTGCAACAACAAACATACAACGAGAACCTTGTACTCTACTACTGCAAAATATAACGACCAATATCACTTCGTAAAGCTTTTCTAAAGATGATGTCAGATCTACATACCATTTTGTTATGTTAACCTACAATTTTGAGTTAAATTCTTTAGACGACAAAATATAATCAGCATCGGTTTTTTTTGTGGCTTAAAATGCTAAGATATGCCACAATGGTATCTTTTTGGTCCAATCACCACAGTTGTAAGACAAGCTGATGCAGATACAATTTATGCAGTCCTAAATGCCTTTAGTACCAGTTTTAATATGGATTATTTAGAAGGATGTTAGTTTATATATTCAAATAATTTTTCTTACGCTGACTTAGTAGGATTAGTTGAAGCGATTAGAAGAAGTCAGTTTTGATATATAAGTATATGAATACAGACAAAAGGTGAAAAGGTATGTTAAGGCTCTATTATTACAAATACTACATGTAGCATTTAATTTTCAAATGCGATTTCTTTTTGTCATTTAAAAAAAAAAATGTTACGTATGATGAGGGTGTATTTCATATGTCTGATATGTTGTGGATTCTATTTTGCAAATACCCGAAAATAGTTTTTTCTTAAAAGTTGTAGAATATCCATTACACAAGCGCATTTTGAACCGGAAAAAAGTTAATGAAATCATTTAAAGAAGCATGATCAGCTTAATAGGGCATAGAACATACAGAATGTATCATCTACGACCCTCATGGATGCGGGTAGTAAATTTGCGCACTATTGGCGTCTTTTTAAGGAGATGCGTATATTTAAGACAAGCAAAAAAAACTTTTGATTGCTGTTGTAGCAAGGTTTTTGCATTTGCCAGTTATATCTGCATGAATTGTAATGAAAACAATATATATGAAGATGTGATTGATAGACAGTGAATATCAACAAAAAGTGGGCAAGAAAATACCCACTTTACCCCTAAAGGCACTTAAAGAAAAACTGCAGAAAAAATGTATAAGGTTAAGAATAGCGGTAGAAATGGGGGTAGATATACGTACAAGAAGAGAAAATACTAAAAATACAAATCATATAATAGAAAACATATTATGATTTTTTTTAGTATTTAAGTAAAAATATTTTATTATTTAGTAAGTTAATCATATAAAAATTTTAAAATATGAATATGCAAAGTTAATTTTTTAAAAAAGAGAAAAAACATGTACGTGACATAGTACAAAAGCAGCTGTTGCATAAATAACTATGGGCATCAAAAGGACATTAATAAAAATGTTGGCTTAAACGAACTTTTACTTTTTTTTAGGAAAAAAACCCTGTAGGTATATACAATCACAAAAAAACTGTAGGAGCATTAAAATTACCCTTTACTTTCACGCATTTCTTACTACGGGTTGTCAAAAAATCATAGGGTAAAAGCAGACCTACACAAGAAAAAAATCCTAAAAGTCATTCCATAAGTTTCTTTTAGAGCTAACACCTACCATGGGGTATTTTACCTATTGGGTAATACCTGCAACGCAGATTGCAACAAAAACTACAGTTTTATTGCCTTAAAAACTTTTAATAGCGTAACAAATTTTTACTATCCCAAAAAACATCCATTTGTTATAAACTTACCTATAGATAATTATGCTATAAAATAAAAGCAATTCATTGATCCGGCATAAGATTGCTTCACGTGTAGAAGCAAACGAAGAAAATTCGTATGAGCATGGATTATATTTCATGCTTATTATTTTTTAACTAGGAAAGACACTTTGCAACACAATTAACGTAATTAAAGTAAAATTTATAACACAGAAAAAAAATTAAAACGTGACTATTAATGTTGTATAAAACAGCGGCGTAGCGAGAGGGAGAGGCACGCCCTTCCCATAGAAAAACAAAGTGTAGCCTGAATTTAAGAAGGGGTCTTTTGTTGTGCAGCGATTTATTGTTGATAAAAAATCTTAAATTAAAAATTGTGTAAACGTTAAATTTTCAAAAAAAATACAATAACGATTTTTGACATTTCAAATCGTGTTTGAATGCCATATTTTGTAAAACAAAAACACTGGCTAGCCTTCGTCAAAAAAAAAATCCTGGATACGCCACTGGTTTTTAAAAATAAATTACAGCGAAATTCTATTAAAGTTTCTAATTTTATTGTCGAAACGTCAAGATTTCTAATAACTCTCTTTATTCTATAAAAACCGTTTTATTGCTAATAAAGGAACACTTCGCGCCTTCGGTGCTTATCAATTGTTACCTCCGGCAAAAATCTAATTGATGCTTAGCGCAGCGCTTCATCAACGTTTTGCTGTGTATTATTACAAAAAGTAAAATGCAATTTTGTTTTTTGGTATTTTCCGTTGTTTCAATATAAGACGGTAAGGTGAAACCACCGCATTAACTTTTATATATTATTGTCTTTTATAAGGCAATCTAACGCAGAAAAAAAGTCGGGTTGATAGTTTATAAATTCACTCCAAAAAACAGACTTTTTAAAAGAACTTGCAATGATTGCTATATGGTGATCGTAGATTGTCTTTTTTTACAGATTCGTATCATAAAAAAATAATGTTTTATCCTGTTCATGTCATTGTTACTACGTCACTTATTTATTTTCCCCTTCTTTTAAAATCTTGTGCAGCTCCGGGGGATTTGCCTGGAAATTTTGTTGATGTAGATACTAACACAATGCGCCTGTAGCGACAGTATTTTTTTCGAACACTGCAGCTAGCACATCTTGGCGTGAACTTATTGCTATACTATTATTTAACGATGGGAAAGCTGTCTGCAAAAAAATAGACTACGTGTAATGCAATGCAATTAGATGTGCTAGTTATAATGACGCGTGTTTCTACGGGCAGCATTTCTTCGAGGCAGACAAGACTTTTTTTAAACTACTTATTTATGTACTTTCTTATTCTTCATATAGTAGTAAAATCCAATTTTAAACTATATATTTTATCTAGAACATATGTAATCGCATGGTTAATATAAATTACCCTGTTTCAGTTTTTATTTTTTGAACCATCTCATAACGTTTATATCTATTTTGATAGCGTTTAAAGTGCAGAAAACACGTTTTGAGTGGTGCAGATTGCCCTTCTCCGCATTTTCTCTGTAAATATGCCCTCAAATTCTTTTTTTAAGCCTTTAGGCAGTCTACAATGCCTAGTAGGTTTTATATTATAAAAGGGTTTGTTATGTGTGTAATCGCAAACCCAACTGTGCTGTCTGTCGACTAGAGTGGTTTTTTTGCTAATGATGTCAGAGAACTAAAACATTAATCTTTTTGGGGTTCCCCTTGTAAAATCTTAAGACAGATTTATCCGTCTCTACGATTATATTATTTGATTATTGTCAAGCCATTTTTAATCTTAGTTTTATCTAATATTATGATTAACATATTTGTTGGATTCTGGACCAATACATTTTTATAACATTTACATATATATAAAAAATCAAAAACACATGTGCAAACAACCTTTAAATGTGTTTAAGACTCCTTGCCGTATAAAAAGAAAGATGGGATCGCAATACGTATTTGAAATTCGTTGAAAAGGCATAGAAAAAACGTTTTTCTGTTGAAAAAAATACAGTTGATCTTTAACTTACCTTTTACGATTATAACGCTGTTTAAAAAACGTTTTTGCACTATAATGAAAGTACTGGCTCTCAAAACCACTTTTTTATTACTCAACTTTTTTTTGAATTCGAGTTCCAATATACCAAAAACACACCCCCCCTAAAAACACTTTTTTTAAAAGTAAAAGTGTATTAAAAAACGTTTTTTAAATGTGAAACAAGTACATGTGTTTTGTAAAAACGTTTTTTACACAAAATACGTTTTTCAAGAACAGTTTTTTTCGGCAAAAAAAATCACGCCCACATACGAACACAAGTTTTTAAATTAGAGTTACATGACCACAGGCGTATAACAAACATTGTGGCGGCGATTTACTTTTTTTTGCACATTTTTGTATAATAAGAGCTATCAAATTTCTTTTTCGATCTGATGATTGTAAACACATTCCTTAAGTGTACGATTTAGTGAAAAGCGAATTTGTAGCGCATCCTCGTATTCCAATTTTTTTTTTGACTTTATTTCGTACATAAACCACCGTGGGCCCGCCTTTTCCCCGGGGCCCCTGGTTACACAAAAAGCATAAAAAATACCCCGGGTCGTTTTCCCATAGAGTTTTATGAACATAAGATGTAAGTCAAAGATCTATGTACCTACGTTTTCTTTTTTATTTTGTATAAACAACTATCTTACGTTTAAATTACCACAGGAAAATGGTTTAAAATAATTTTTTTGCTTAATCGTTTTTTAACTCTACAATCTTCTGTAACTGGCTATCAAAGTTTAACAAGCAAAGCGTACAATCTATTCACACAGTCATGGCAGGACAACTTGCGCGTAGCCGTATAGTAAAATTGAAAACGTTCGTGTTTTTAGTGGCATTTCACTATACAAAAGCCAACGTGTTTTTTTACACATGTTGCAAGTTCAATGGTAACTAAACCCGTCACAAAAGACACTTCAATAATGCTACTCGATAGTGTAGCTACACAAGCTGTTACAGGAGTTTTTGTTTGTATCTACATAATGTGTTATTCATAAAAAAATGAACCCCATAACAAATTAATTGCTTTTTACAAATACTAAATTACAACAAAAAACATGTTGTCAATATACAGAATAGGCATTTCTCATTTCGCATAAAGTTTGTTTGGCGAAAACCCCTGCAAAAAAAAAAAAAAAATGGCGCGGCAAAACGATACATAATGTATACAAGGCAACCGCGTATTGTTTTTTTTTACAATTTAAAAACATAAAAAAGTTTATAAAAAACATGTAGGAGAAATAACTGCAGTTACAATAAAAACAATTTTTTTACGGATCGTAAATTAGAACCAACAAATTGTAATTACCTTACGTTAGATCTATCCGAAAAAAAAACCGATACCATATGCATTTTATTATTGCAATCGCGTATATTGCAGATTTTTTATACGCAAAAGCTTCTATAAAAACATATTTAATATAAGTTTAATAATATTTTTTTCTTTATTTTTTAATAGCGTGATAAGTGCATATATCGTCTAGGGTTTGTCGAATGTGCAACCACAAACAAATTTCATTAGTACCAAACATAAATATACATTTTTAAATACGGATAAATTGTTTGAACAAAATTTTTGGCTAAAAAACAAGGTTTATTTTAGGCGGTGTTTTTTGTTAATTTTTGTAGTAAAAGCTAAAGTAAAACTAAAAATCATACTGTTAGCAAGTGAAAATAAAGTAAAAAAAATGCCAAATATAAAGAATTGATTTTATGATTTTCGATTATGCATTTTTTTTGGGTTTTTGTTATAAAATGGTCTAGCCATAAATAAATGGTATGTATCTTAGCTAAGGTGTCATATATGCATTACTTCGCACAACGTTTTTTGTTCATTTTTTTAGTAAACTGTGTAGCTTTAAATAGAATGGCACAGTATACACTGTCAAAATACATTTCATAACGATTAGAATACAATATTTGTAATATTAATGCTGTATGTAAGTTATCAGTAGCTTATAGCTCTCTTTTTTCTTTTTTTTATGGTGGATGTATTTTGTTTTAAATAAATTGTTATTTTTGCGTTTAACAAAAGCAAAAAAAGTGCAAAATAAAAACAAAAAATAACTAGGAAATGTGGATTTATGATATTACACAATACAAAAGTTTACCTTTATTTCTATTAATTGATTTTTACAAAAAATTCCGTAAAGTATTTCTTTTACATATCCTTAAAAATAAAATACTGAAAATAAAAATTGATTTACAACTACAGCCACGGTATACTTTGTAAATTTTACAAATTTTAGCATAATCTACAATAAAAAGTATTTTATTTCACTAAGTTATAATTTAAACTATAATTAAATATTCTTCACAATGTAAAAGCTGTTAAAAATACTCATCAAAAGTACTGGTCTACTACAGAGATACGGGTCAGTTTACTAGACAAGCAAAACATTTTCAAAAAAGGCATAATCATAATTGTGATATGCAGAAACGTAAAATGCAAGAATATTCTCAGCATTAAAATACACAATTATACCTATATTTTGCTATCCAAAAATAAAACTTTGTTTTTTGGTATTTATGGGTAGAATATAAACGTTATAATTCTAATAATAATAAAAAAATGAATCTAACCATATAAAGTAAAACTAACGAAATTAACCGCTTCATAAAGTGGCAGAACTACAGAAATACATATTTAAAACGAGTACAAAAAATATTTGTATACTTAATCTAATTGTAATATATTTTATAAAAAATTAATAACGCTACATTATACACATACACATTGCAATATGAATTTCTGTCTTTTGTGGAACAGGTGCATGTGGAACTGCATATTTGTAGTATATTTAACAACAATGCCAATATACAAAACAACGCAGGACATCAAAGAAAATGAAATATCGTTTTTTTTTACCTTTTGGGGTTATTTTGCGAGATTTTACAGGACTTTTTTGTAAATATTTTATTAGTGCATTCAGGTACACAAACAGACATGCTTATGTTGCAACGAAGGCGTATCTTGGCATTTTTTATATTATCACCCTATATCGAGGTTGTATTTTTTTTACGATGTTGGAAGATATGCGCACATCAGTGGCGTATCACGGATTTT
>JAQFYM010004656.1:0-14920 GCA_034694785.1 Agrenia bidenticulata
GGCTACAAACCCGGAAACCCAGTCAAACCCGACCCGGTGGGTTTAGGGGTGCCCGGGTGGGTTTTGCGTAACCCTGATTGCAATATCATCATTCATACAATCATAACATAATTTAACCAATCTCCGTTTGTCCTCCAATATATTTAATTGAACAAGCATGTCCACAACCAAAGATGCCCTTGAGAAATACCCATATGACTTTTTATCATACCTCTCACTAATACTAATTGGAAGATGCACGTTAGATGATAAGACAGGGGGTCAAGCGTTTTCATTGAAGACGCTGGAGCAGCTGCGAGGTTCATAGTCGATAGGTGATTTGATTCAGCCTTTTCGCCCTGTCGCCCGGTCAAATAACCTTGATTCAGCCCTGTCGCCCGGTCAAATAACATTGATTTAGCCCTGTCCTGACCCAGCCTAAAAAAATCCTTTTCTAATGTCTAATCAATTAATAATTTTTTTTTGCTTAATCCAAAAATATACGATTTTAATTAAAAATAATTTCTATTCAATTAAAAATCATTCATATTGATTTAAAATGAACTAATACGTGTTTTACAAATTAATTTTTACTCAATCAAATTAATTGTTACTAAAAAAATCATTTTATACTCAATTCAAATTAATTTATTATTTTGAGTAAAAATAAATTTTTAATAGAGTATAAATTAATTTTTAATTGAGTATAAATTAATTTGTATTGAGTATAAAATAATTTTTTAGTAACAATTAATTTGATTGAGCAAAAATGAATTTGTAAAACACGTATTTGTTCATTTTAAATCAATATGAATGATTTTTAATTGAATAGAAATTATTTTTAACTAAAATCGTATATTTTTGGATTAAGTAAAAAAAAATTATTGATTGATTAGACATTAGAAAAGGAATTTTTTAGGCTGGGTCAGAACTGGGCTAAATCAATGTTATTTGACAGGGTGACAGGGCTGAATCAATGTAATTTGACCGGGCGACAGGGCGAAAGGGCTGGGCCAGGACAGGGCTAAATCAATGTTATTTGACAGGGCAACAGGGCGAAAGGGCTGAATCAAATCACCTCATAGTCGATGGGGGCAAAATAGAAATAACTGGCAACTTTATTCCATCCTCAAACTCCCCTACTTCAATCTTCATTGCTAAGGACTCGTCTCAATTGGTCAAGATCTTGAGCACCAGTAAATTGGTAAAGGGATCAATTGTTCCTGATGGGTCGACATCCCCTACTAGTGGAATTCATGGGAAAATATGTCACTCTCATATAAGGATCCTCTTTGTACGGCTACAACTGGCTACCATTGAAAATTTCCTCTGTTTCTTAATTTATATTATAGTAGACTCGGTAAAGATTTATATTTTATATTATCCCCGTGTCACGGATGGAAGAACAGAATACAATGTAACCTGAATCAATTTGACACGTTAATAAAGAATCAAATCAAATCAATTAATTAATGGCCTCTCTTCTGTGGAGCCTTCAGAGGATCTGAAGACGGCCTTCGAGTCCTTTTCTAAATTGCATGCTGCCTTCGAGCTTCAAGAAGAAGATTCGTCAGCTCAACGAAAAGTAGGAAGGACTTTGTTATTAATTAATTTATGAATAGCTCAGCTAATATTTGTACCAAGAAATCTTAAGGTTAGTTAATTACTTTATTTTCTTAGGGAATTGAATTTAGAATTGTAAAGGTCAAGTAGAGGACAAGTTGAATAAAATAAAATGTCACCCTTAGCTAACCAAGGACTTTTCTCACAGGGGTTTTGGAGCGTCTTCGTACGTCCCTGTTCGATCGATAAGCCTCCTCCTCCTCATTATTCTCAGACTTTAAAAGCTGCTTCTTAGATCCGTCTGTACCGTCGGACTTGCCCGTAGGTTCGTAGTGCATGTAAGTGTGAATGAGAAGGACTAAGATAGGAATTGCGGTTATTAGAGATCCAGCGATATTAAAGTTAGCGAAGGGTCCATAGTTCCGTGGGGGCTCAGCGATGTAGTGAACCATGTTGAAGCTTGTAGCTGGCATGAATAAGGCCATGTAAAGCATGCTGGACTTCACCGCACTCCGACTATCCGATGTCAACGCCTTCATAACTTTATGAAGGGCGATGTAGCCTATAGCAGAGATGAGGATATTTGCATAGGTCGGGATTTCCATTTCGGTCACCCAGAGTTTTTCATAGCCCAACCTGAGCTCGTAGTAATAAACAGGTCGGTAAGTGTGGTCGACCATGTGAGACCCTCGGATGAGGTTGTTGATGGTGAAGGCTATGAAGAATTTGTTGAGGAGTCCATGAGAGAGTTTTGACTTTCGACCTTTTTCGGAGAGACGGGCCCGTTCCTTGAGGTATTCTTTTGTTAGTTGTATGGTCATTGCGAGGAGAAGGAGGACGTTGAAGAGAATGTAGATGTGTCGAAGTGCTGAGAATTGGGAATTGATACCTTCGTCGATAATGCAGGCCATTCCGTAAGTGGACACTCCATACTTTGGCCCCCCTGCCCCTGTGGCCATCTTTTTCGGTTTTTGGGATGGAAATTACTATCTGAAAATACATGAAAAACATGGAAGAATTATTCCACAGTATTTTTTTACGGATCAACAATTAAAACTTACAGTCTTTTAATTTAGGTGGACTTAATTAATAATAGTGGAGGTAATTAATGGATTTCAGATGCTGGAGGGAGATTGGCACGGAATCCTCATGCTTGATTTATCCAGACCGACTAAGAGAGATGAATTTTACTCATTTCATACAACTCTTCTCCAGCCACTTGGACCAATTGCAATATCATCATTCATACTTCATAACATAATTTAACCAATCTCCGTCTGTCCTTCAATATATTTAATTGAACAAGCATGTCCAAAACCAAAGATGCCCTTGAGAAATACCCATAGGACTTTTTATCATACCTTTTACTAACACTAATTGGAAGATGCACTTTAGATGATTTGCAGGGGTGTGGGCTTTGATGATGATTGGTAATTCTTCAAGAGTCGGGATGACATAATTTGAGAGAAAAATTAAGTTTTGATAGTTTGTTTATTTAATTATCTGACTCTCTTTTCTACAATGTACATACAATGACGAATCCTTTAAACTGCTGCATTAGGATGGTAAACCGAATGTGAATTTAGACAACTCTGCTGATTAACAATCAATGAGAGGTAAACATGACTTGACTACATTCATTTTTAGCCCTAAGGAACATTTGGTTAGCTGAACTAGAAGGAAGGAAGTCTTAGCCAGTAATTTCCTTTGGCTTGTAGCCAATCTGTTCGTCCGCCGAATGTGGCCAGAAAGTGGGTCGATTGATGGGATCCAATGCCTGCTCTGGGAACGCGTCCTTGAAGTCCTCAAGGGTCATCTCCTCGAATGGCAACACATCGTCCCATTTAGCGATGCTGGCTTGGTATTCCTTAATTCGATTGTTGGACGCCTCCACGAACTGATTCACATCTTGTACCTTGAGAAAAATTCATTTCCAGATGAGAATTTTAAAACTACTACAAGAATTCAAATGAAATTGAACTAATTTTTCTTACGGCCTGCTTTTCTTGAGCATTGACTTCGGGGGTCAATTTATCGGCGGGGTATGGGACCTTGAATGCGTCGTACTGCTTTTGAAACGTGTCAACTAATCCAGCAAGACCGACCTTTGATTTGTAGGCAGCCCAGTCAATTTTTGGAGCCGTCTCGGGGTTGGCCATAACTCTGAATAATTTTGAAAATGTTAACTTTATGTTTTATTCCGTTATTTCGAATTTCGAAATTATAAAAGGATGAAATGAGATTGAACTTTCTACCTCCTCATGTACCCGTCGCTGCGGCCCTTGAGGGCACTGAAGAAAATCTTCTGGTTCTCGGGCACTCGCTCTGCAATCGCGGCCCAGTTGATGGAGCTCGAGGCGATCCTTTTTGCGGCCATTGTAATGGAATTTAATTGGTTTTCGAAAGATTATCTAACCGAAATTTCCTGCCCAGTTGAAATTCAATGGCTGGAGCCGGAGAGAAATTAAATGAGCCTGGCTTATTTTACAGAAGAGATGGCAATGCTCTTCGTTTCAGAGAATAACAAGGCAATTCACCTCCTTTTATTGTGTTCATTCTAGTTGGGGTCCTCACAAATTTCACTCCACGTTCAAAGTCATGTAAGTCATCCTTCGTGTTTTTCAGGGCTGGGCAAAATATTCAAAATAATTTCCTTAAAATGCTAAAAAAAACAAAATCCAAATACATTTAGTACAAACTACGAATAACAAATATTTTTATTTAAAATACCCAAAATACAAAATATAAAATATGTATTTGACTTATTTCCCGAAATACTGAATACTTCACTAATTTTCCATTCATTATGCACGGAATTTCGTTGCTATTTCATAATGCAGCGGTGAATCCCTTTTTGGAGCTGAATGATTTGTCATTTGGACAATTCTTATTTAAATATACACTAAAATTCGTTTCATCGTAGAAATTTATTATGAACCGGTAAATACGTTTTGATAGTATTTTGCATTTTGAATGTATTTTGCAAATAAAAAACTTTTAAAATGCTTCAAAATACAGAATATAAATGCAAAACACTTTCTTGGAAATGTCGAAACACAAAATACTTTTTTGAGACCGATACGAAGAACTTTTTCCAGAGCCCCCAACTGAACCTAAATATTTATGGATTTTTTCAGGTAAAAATTGATTCTGGAATTCATCGGAAAAAGTTGTGGGTAGTCCAGGCAGGGCAGTATTTGATATGAGTATAGATATAATTAATATGTTAATTGTCCATGGTGTTTAATATCGGGGCTAATTGTCGGTGTTTTGTTTTAAGGGAGTGGTGTGAGGCATCATCTACTGGGGCAGATTGAGTAAAGTATTACAAGTCCCCTTTTTACAGCTGTCTTCTCTTCACTTCAAGTTTCTCTCTCCTCCTACTAACAACAAATCAACTTGGCCGTCGTCACCTCATTCATAAACTCCCTTTGACAAACCAGTCATTTACAGTTATATTATATACACAAATTGACATTTACTTTTTATCATTTTTTTAAACTTTAAATTACACAAATAAAGTTGGACCAAAAAGTCGTAAGTCAAAACAGCTCCATAAGAAACGTCAAAAGATTTAATAATTTACTCTCCATTACTTCCTCTTAGAAAAAATAACTGAGTCATCTTTTTAGTTAGTGATTGCTCAATTGTCTTGTCACGAGTCAAGTTCATTTTAAACTAACTCCAGAGATATAATTGTATTGACCCATTGCAATTGTAATAGGGATTTTTTTGACGTTCTAAAAATATTTTCCCCATGCACCATGTGTTTTTGACCGATGATTGATTTTGGATTATGGACTTTTTTCGAAGGTGGTGTTCATTGAAACGGTGCTGTTCCCTGCTGGCGTGACCTCTGACCTAAGCTATATTGGATAGTGCTCAATCCTCATCCTGTCTGTGTTTAGAGTATCCTCGCCTCTTTTATTTATTGTGCAACATTAAGATTAACTTGACTCCTTTGCTGCTCAAGTGACGTCGGGACATATTTTGTAGGAGATTTTTTGACGGGAAACGGATTTTCTTCTTACCTATTATTGTCTTTTAAAGGTAAGGAGTGTTTTTATTGAAAGTAATTGGCAAGTAATTATTATTGGTTATCAATCAAGTTTTTAAGGTTTTATCATCGGATTATGTGTAGACCCTGAAATGTCCGCACGGGGGACTTTTTATTGCGTGGGTGGCGTTTAAGGACGAGTATAGAGCTAGTTCATAGAGAGGGTTTTTATTATTAAGGTATAGAGCCAAAGAATTAGGGAACAATTTTATGCCGCTATTGGGAAAGATTAAAAAAAAATTGCAGTAGTTAATTATTGGAAAGACTTAATGTGAAGTAAGATTGGATTTCTCAATTCTCTATTATAATTTATATAATTTCTCTAACACTCAAAATTCAATATACATATCACCTTCACGTTTGGATAAAATGAATCTTTTAAAATCCTGGAAAAAAACATGAAAAAAAAAATGTTTAGGACATGCAAGTTGGATAATTTTTGAAAATGATTTTCATGTGTGGAATTTTAAAAATTGATTTGATTTGATTGAAATGTGATGTTTATAGTGAATAGTGTTAAATTGTCATGTATGCCCTCGAGAAGATGAATGATTGGAATTGGATTGTCTAGTAGGAAGTGAATAAAATTTTAGGAAGTGACTTTGTTGGGAAGGAAGGAAATCAAGAAACTGTGACCTTCACTTTGGGCAAATCTGATTTAATTACAATTGAGAATATTTATGTTCACTCTGCTACGTGCTCATTCAATTCCCTTTCAGAGATCACTTTAATCATTCTTACGGAGAACAAGAGAAAAGATTTTATGCTATAAAGTTCCCAACTTGGTTTTCATCAGATTTTTCCTGGACCTTGTGGGGAGTCAGGGGGGAATATTTACAGCTGATATGTAATTATTTCTCAGCTTAGTTGCTACTTGATCTGTTTTTTGTGGCTGAACTTCCAGGTGTTTGAACTTATGGATTAGTGATGAGAGTATAAATTAAATATAGGAAATGTGACGTGCTTGGAACAGTTTGTTTAGCTGAGGTGATGTGATGATATCTTGATGATGGTTCATTCACATAGTGGGATAAATATTTTGTGGATGATATGGGGGCACAGATCTCACCTCACTCGGCTCTTGTTGGCTGGTGGTGGGGGGCTGTAAGTTAATTGAACATGGTTAGGTTAAATCTACAGTCATTATCCTCTCACTGCGTTGAATACAAAGGTTTCTACTTTACATTTGCCCTTGGCTACATCTCATCTCATTCATCTATTTTTTTATTTATTATTATTAGCTTTTCAAAAGGGAACAACTGGAACAAGTCAATTCACTAATAATTTATTACACCATTTGGACTCAATTTGGTATCGAAATTCTTAACGGGATTGAAGGAACTTTGTTTAAACCGAAAAATTTGGAAAATACCCAGGTGTAAAAAATAATATTTTTCGGTTAATTAATTTAGTATGAAGGGTCCTTACACTTTTCCCAGGAGACGATATTTTTTATGCCGGGGTCTTTTTTTTCTTTTGAAGAAAAACGGTTTTTGTAGAGTAGTGTAAATAAATACTCTCATACTAAATTTTATCACAATCGGGTATTTTATAAGCACAGAAATGTTAGGTTCATGTAGAATCTGTTTTATAGCAAGTTTACTGAAAATGAAAAACATTCGGCTGTAAAAAATTGTTAGTTTTAATAATTGTTGGGTGTTGGGTATTTCAGAAGGTTTTCTAATAACCGTATCCAATCAATGTTGGGGTTTTAGGGATATTTTAAGATACCCAGCACCTGGTGTATTCATATCTAATCCATGAGACGTGACGGTAATATTAGTAATAGTTGAGGTGTTGAGGAATTAGTGCAGGCGCCATAAACTCTACTAACTACTACAGGGCAATTAAAGTGGAACAAAAGCTCCTACTACTAATTACTAAAATAAAAGAGGATTTAAGAATTGGAAAAATGGGCTAAGAATTTTAAGGAAGAAGCTTCTGCTCATTTGGTCATTTTTCACGTCCCACTGACTTTTGGCTTACCTGATGATGAGAAGATTATGAAAATGCATATAATGTGTGCTCGACTGTTGTTGAAAATGTTTTGAATGAATTTGAGAGGGGAGTATTGTAGTAGAGGTGTGCTTGTTTTTCCCTTGTGGAAAAGAGGGTTGGATTCTTGTAATTTTGAAGAAGGATGTCAGTTATGTCAGTTAATAATGTTAGTATGGTTATGGTTCTCTTTTATTATGGCTTATGGCGGAGAGAAGGTGTAGTATTGGCAACTCGAATTGAAGTAGGACTCTCTAGGAGTTTTGTAGGTATGTAATCATGTAATGTGTATTTTAGATAGGGAGGTTGTGAACTAGGTCAATACTACTTGACTGACTTTTCTTACTTATTTACTACTTGCTTATAGAGTATGAATGAGGATGGTGGGATTAGGAATTATTATATCTCCCTATAAGGCTTCCTCAGATTATTAATTCACAGTACCTTACTCGGCATAATATAACCTCCGCAACTGTCCCTTCATTATCGATCAAGGGATAATTTAATACTGAGCTTGGAGTGAGGAAGGAGATTGATTATAAATATCTGATTCCGAACTTAACTCTGTGTTACAGGAATTGGGGCTTGGTCAAGTTCCCTGTTCGATCAGGACGGACGGAGGGGGCTTTCTGAGGACGAGCACCGGAATCCGCAGGATTTTATACTTTCCTTCAATTTGTAAGTTCAGGGGACACTTTTTGTTTTAAATCAGTGGGGGTATTTTTAATGTTTGTTTTTGGTGTGTTGGTGCAGGAAATAAAAGCCGTCATCATTGGTTCACACAAGGAAGACAAGATGCAAGTGAGCGTGGCAGGGCTTCGGCGGAATATAAAGAATATAGCCCATAATTACACAGATCCTCAGGTAGGGATTTATTTTTAAATGTGTATTTAGGTAATTAATGAGAAGAGTTTTTAATATAAATTTTTGATTATCATTTGTTGTATAGAAAAAAGTTCGTGAAGCCACAAGCAACGATCCATGGGGTCCGTCCAGCACGTTAATGTCGGAAATTGCCGACCTGACCTACAACATCGAGGCCTTTGCCCAAATAATGGAAATGCTGTGGAAGAGACTGAACGACCACGGGAAGAATTGGAGACATGTGTACAAGTCACTAGTTCTGCTTGAGTATCTAATTAAAACCGGCTCCGAAAGGGTATGATCATCATTTCGATCTTCATCTAATATTTGTGTCATATAGAAAGAAAGGCTTGCATGTTTATGATCTCGTTTTTGAATGATATTGAGTGGCCCAAGTCATTCTTACTCTCGTTCTTCTATTATTATAGAGATGAGAGGCAGGTTTAGATTCTCTGATTTCTCATGTTACAAACAAATCGAGATTAGTAGACGAATCTGAATCATGAATGAGACAGTTTCCATTTCTATGAGTGTGTGTACGGTCTGAAACTCGTTTCACTGTATATTTTGTATCTGTTGTCTGTGTGGGACGAGGGTAAGATTGGATATGGAAATTTATTGTTCACTATATCTTTTGAGCCTCTCTTATTTGATTGAACTTCCATTGGATTGGAACGATAGATTTTCGTGCAACAAGATCCTGTCACGTTCCTTTTTCCTTCCTAATCTTAACGACTAAACATGTGAGAACTTGAGGTTCCAGGAACCAAATGTTAAGGGTTTGGAAATATAGGACGACTATGATGATTCATGACGTTAGTTATTCTGTTGAGTTTGACGTATTTACATACTCCGATTGATAAGAGTTATCTCCTGGTCGAGGTAAATAAGCAGTCGCCTTATATAGGAACTATGTAGCCAAAAGGATGTGCATTGGTTAGAAGGGAGAATAATTGTGACGCTCTTGGACTGTGTCTCGAAATGAGAATTACTTATCTTTAGATGGTAACTATGTAACTCTTTACTTTTGGTAGGTTTGCATCCTTAAATCCTTATTGATTGAGTAAGATGGAAGGCTGGGTAGTTATTTGCTCATTCCTAGACATATTATTTAGAATCGACAGATTCTTAGGACTGATCGATGGCTTTGATTGCATGATTCTGGTTAAAGGGACAGACAGTGTAGCCTGGAGTGCTAATTTTGGCTATAATATGAATGAATAAAATTTCAGGTAGCCCAGCAATGCAAGGAAAACATCTTTGCAATTCAAACGCTGAAAGATTTCCAGTATTTCGAGGAAAATAAAGACCAAGGGATGAATGTCCGTGAGAAGGCCAAACAACTTGTGACTCTTCTAACTTCGGAGGAAAGACTGAGGAACGAGAGAGCCCGAGCTTTGAAAGCTCGTGAAAGGTACAAGGGAGGATGATTAATAAGCACTCTCAATTATAATTCATTTACATTAGTAATATTAGAATACTCTGTGGAAGGTTGGGATTCGGGAGATATTCAATGCATTCCTTACTGAGGAGATGTTGAGGGAAATGTGTTTAGCTGAGTAATTTGATTCATTTTGTGGTAACCTAATAGAATTGTTGTTGGTTTGCAGATTTGCACAAACCGTGTCTGGCTTCGGCTCATCAGACTCAAATGACACGACGCCCACCAGTCCTGTCTTTAGCTCAGCATTTGGTCATGAGAGTAGTGAGATGGTAAATGGCCATAGGTCTAGTAGTAGAGTAAATGCAGACCTGGAAGTCGCTCGGCCTCAGACTGTTGGGGAAGAAGAACTCCAACTCCAACTGGCACTCGCTATGTCCAAAGAGGAGGCTGATCAGGAGGAGAAAAGACGTCGGTCTGATGAGCTCAGACTTCAAATGGCCCTTTCTCAGAGTGAACAGGAATTCCATCATGTGTAAGAATTATTTTTTAATTCTTAATTATAGTTATCAAATGGGGTATTTAATTTAAGTTCAAAATCTAATTTTATTTGTGTAATTTTTAATGAAGTGGGCCGCTTGCAACGCCCCCAAAGAAAGAGAATGGAAGTGCACTAGTTGATTTGTTGGATGTAGACTTAGGTGCAGCAGGTTTAGAAGCTCAAGGTGCTGTGGGAGGAGCTGTAGGGCCTGACCCTTGGGCTCCAGCTCAACAAGCAATTTCTCATCCGATTGGAGCTGACCCTTGGAGTGCATCTAGTAGTACGCTTGCCTCTCCGCACGACCCTTGGAGTCCATCTGCAGGTGCAGTTGGTGGTGCTCCGATTGCTGGTTAGTAGTTACGCTTGTTTGAAAGCTAAAAGGCGTTTCCTTCTTTTACAGTGGTATTGATTTGATTATTTTAATAGCAGATCCTTGGGCTACATCCCAAGCCATCAAGGCAGACCCATGGGCTGGGAACTTAGCGATTGGAGGAGCAAACGGAGGTGTTGAAGACGAATTCGATGTAATTTCAAAGCGAACGGATGGCTACATGTTTAATTTAGACCCATTGGCACCAGCATTGTTGACCCCAATGAATGCGAGTCGAAGTGCCAACTCCACTCCTGACGGACTCGGTTCCGGAGGAAGGAGAAAGGACCCTCTGGATTTCCTTGGGGAGAACAGTAACCTTGTTAATCTGGATAATTTGGTGCCACCGAAGCCGGTATCGACGGTGACTATCATGCAGCAACAAAATCCGTTTGCAGCAGCCTCTCCTGGAGCTACTAGCCTACTGTCCTCTGGAGTTAATAACCAACCCGTCAATCCTTTCCATCTCCAAAATGTTCAAGCTAAGCCGAGCATCAATGAGATTCGGGAAAAACAACAGCAAATAAATGTGACTGGAGCGACTGGGCTTTCCCCTTTGCCTTTGGCCCAGGCTCGGCCAGCAGCCGCGGTAAACAACCCCTGGTCTCCTGTGAAAACAGAAAATCCTTTTATGAATTGATCCTAAGTAGAAATGTAAAATGTAATTTAGATAAGGCTAATATTATTACCTACTTTTTCCTGTCTGCCAAAAAAACATCTCTTCATAGGATAAGTAAGTAAGAGTTACATGTTCCACTTCTCCTCCGCCGAGTCCACACTGTTTTCCACTACTAAATCCCAAACGGGTTCAACGCGGATTTTCCTGAGCCTCTCGTTAACCTGAAAATCGGATGGGGGATTTTTTTTTACCCGTCGGGAGTATCTTTATTAAAATTCGATTCACTGCGCCTATTCCTTATCTTAAGTGTTTGAACTGCAAATAAATTAGGTTAATTAAGGTTTTAAATACTTTGGTCTTACTAACTATTATGAATAATATTTGTGCGTTGGTGGTTGACTCATGTAAACGTAGACTACTAGAATAGGAGTAGCCAACTAGGCTTTTGTTTTTGCGATACTTGAAGGCGTATCGACCAGTTGATGGTAAATTTTTTAGACTAGATGTAAAGACGTGTGTCTGTGTATCAAGAGTGTAAAAGAGAAAACTGGCCCTCTTGATTTAAAATAGTTAAGGATTTTATATAACCAGTAGGTGGTCGAGTATAGTGAAATGTAGTCCTAGCCTTTCAACCATAATTGTATCCACTAGAATTTCAGTTTAATAAATTGCTTTGAATTCATCTATTTTCGATCAGTTCAATTAATCCACCTCATTCCCACTTTCCAGTTCTCATCTAAGTGTTTTTTTAATTATCAAAAACTAATTAACTAGAGTCAAAGTTAATTGTTAGTTGTAAATTGTAAACGATTGTGTACAAACAATGAGAGGGGAATGAATAAAGTAAGTTTTTAATCGTCCAGAGTGGTCCAAAAGAGTTGGTACCAAAATAATCTGGCTTTTTGGTACCAACCGCCGGTTAGTCTTGGAGTCTGCTGAAACGCACAGAGAGGCATGAGTCCTTACAGGTCCCCAATGGAATGGTAACATTATGTCGGGGTAGAGAATAGTTACCCAGACTTATCTGTAGGAATGATGGTACCATTGGTACCAAAACCCTGTGGGTATTGGATAAGTATGTGATTTGTTGACATGAGGTAAAGGGCGGGAAAAGCTGAGCTCGGGAAATTTCTCATATTAATATCAACATCTGCTTTCCATTTATTTTCAAATTTCTCCGACACAGAAACACGAAAATTGGATAGGAAAATAATTGAAATTTTAAACCCTTGCTTGAAAATTGTGTCAAGAATTGTTGTTAAGTATTTTCTACCTTTTTCTTATCATCCTTTTAATTCTATTGACCTACTGAACTTTTAAAAGTAAACAAGGAACATAAAATTCTATTTAAAATTGACTTTGATTTCGGATGGAGAAAATTCATGTGTTAGAACTGTAATGTCTCGCTCCAGAGATTTCGACGAACTGGTCGAAAGTGTGGAGATTTTAGTATAGTTTGTAGATGAGAATAAAGGTGAGAAAGGATGTCAGGGACGAACGTTTTGGAGATGGAATTGAGACAGCAAAATCTGGAGAAGGAAGTCTCTGTGCTCAAAGACACTGTTTGGAAACTCACAGGGAGGATTTATGTCCTCGAAGCGTTTATAAGCGAAAAATTCGGTGAGTTTCAAAAACGTCGACAGCTTTTACTATTTTGCCACTCATCGATTAATTTCTATTGGATTTTGAATTAGATGAGGTGATCGTGGACTTTGGAATGAAGCTGAGTCTCTCCTCCGGGGGACAATCCAATTTCCTTAATAATGCCATGCAAGCGTCTTTAATTGTGACCAAGTCGCAGGAAATTAATACTTCGTCGATGAATAATGAAAATGGCGCAACTTCTCCACCCGTCGGGACCACTCATCGAAATGTCGAGGGGAATGAGAAGGGGCACCAGACCTTTCAGCCTGGAGTCCCTCCGGCCTTTAAGAACCCTATAGGATCAATCACAAGGGCTCAACATCATCCACAAGGTTAGCTATAGGATTATGAGCTCTTATCGCTTATTTGTAGAATATTAATTGATAAGGTATGATTAATTTTATGGTATAGAATCACCGGGACTTGGGAACGGCAATCGAAATGCAATACCAAATAGAATCTTATGCAAAGCAGGTAAAGATGATTTTGAATAAGTTTTTTATCTGTTCGATGGAACAGATTCGACTGAGTAAGATTTTATTTTGATTGCAATTTCAGGGACGAGTCGTTTGACAGGGGGCGATCATGACAATTATCATCCTCAATCTGATTTCCACGTTGAAGAATTCGTGGTCTTTCCTCATGTCCCTGAGTTCATTTTGGGAGCAGAGGTTCAAAATGGTGAGGAAGAGATTGAAATTTTCGGTTTAGAATTATTCTAATAATTTTGTGTGCCTGTGTGTGTAGGGTCTGCAGAAATGTTAATGGCAGCTTCGGGAAGTTCAACAGAAGAGTCGGAGGATCCAAATGGAAGCATGAGAAGAAATTTGGAATCGACTGGAGGCCGACCAAGATCAAAGAATCCAAGAAAGAAACGGCAATATAAATGTGTTCCCTGCTCCAAGTTCTTCCTCTCGGAATGGCATCTTAAAGCTCATTTGATAAAACACTCTGACGACGGATTGATAAGCGGTCAGCAGCAGCAGCAAGCACCTCAAGTTAAAGCTGAACTCGTGACGATACAAGAAACGCAGATAATGCAAACGGGAGGAGACCAAGCTCACGATTCGCCTGAGGACCCTGAAGTTCACAAACCATTTCCTTGTGTTTACTGTGGAAAGCGGTTCAGGAAACGTCAAGAACTTACTGTTCACTTACGGTAACGTTTTTTTCTCATGTGCTCCACTTTTAACGGTTTGAATTTAAATAAAAATAAGCATGTTGTTTTGTTTTGAATTCAGGATTCATACGGGGGAAAAACCTTACAAATGTCCCATGTGTGACCGAGGATTCTCTCAAAGTTCTTCCATGAAAACTCATCTTCGAATCCACACGGGAGAAAAGAAAATTAAGTGCGATTTTTGCAAAAGCTGCTTCACTGTGACCCATAATTACAAGAAACATCTCAAGACTTGCCATCAGATTGAGGACTTTCCCAAAGGAGAATCTCAAACTCAATTTCTATGAGATTTTTTTCTTGCAATAACTTACTGGTGCAGTTGGATGGATTCCAGCTCCTTCGGGCTTTTATGATCATGTACATCCGAATTTTTTTCTGCCACTTGAATGTCATGGGAAAAGCTCAACTATTTTAAAAAACGGATTTAAAAAGCACGAAGGAACTCATCCATTCTAATTGCGTAGACAAAAGGGTTAACTTTTGTTTCAAGGGAAACAGGATGTGGCATCATATTTTAGAATGCAATTACTTGTAAGTAATTTAGATGATGTGCAAGGTGGGGAATAGCTTTAAAAGTTTGTGGCCTAAGGATAAGCAATAGTATCTTTAATATGAACTAACATAAATATATGAAACAAACATAATATAAACCTTTTTAGCCCGTTCGTTAGGGCTTATAGGATCACCTTTGTCTGTCCGTCTGTCTGTCCGTCCGTACGGACGATAA
>JAQFYM010004657.1:0-14919 GCA_034694785.1 Agrenia bidenticulata
ATTTTAAAAACATTAAATAAAATTACAAAAATATATCCAAAATATACATTATTTGTAATTTTTCGTTTTCTATAGCACGAAATATGTTGTATCTTTTAAAATAAAACTCTTTTTACAAATCTGATACTCCCTGGAGAATTTAGTAAGAAATCAATGATAAATACAAAGGATCATTGAATAAAATAAACGTTAATGCCCCGTTCTGTATAAATTTTAATCCACGAAAGAAGCTAGAAATATAATTGTGATAAACAAGCAAAACATAAAAATATCGACTCTTCTTACATGATGTTTTTTTAAATAAGGTGTGTTTTACACATTCATTGTCGTCTCGTATCTTTAATTATATCTTATACTTATTTTGTCAGGGGTAACAGACTTTTATTAGTGTAAAAGCCTGAAAGAAGGTTAAAGTTTTAGGGCTGTCTTTAGTAGTGGATTCAAAAGTAGGTGTAGATTGAATCGTTTTAATCAGCAAAAGAATATATATCTTTTTATACTACATAATGCTGGACAGCGTAAATAAAATGTAGAAAATTCTATAAATATCTCAAAAAAGTTTTAAAAAAAAATAAAAAAAATAATTAAAATTTCCTTGTAATTTTACTTAAGAAGTCGCTATTAAAAATGAAAGCATAAAATTCAGTGCACCGTATAAACGATGGTTTTTTTGGCAATAAAAAATATATACGAAATACATTTTTAAAACAAAATACAACATAAATACATGGAAAATTAATATTTAGACATCCGATGAAGTTTATTCACAAAGCTTTGTTTATTATTTTAACATTTTTTCAGTCTATAAACGAAGATTGTAAAACTTTGTGCATTTTTTTTACCCGATGTAAGAACATGATGTAAAATACACCAATTTATAACGATAATTTTAAAGGAAAACAAAAAGCACGATTTTTAAATTTATTTCCTTAAGACACCCATGGTGTAAATTCATGTATAAAAGGTGACAATATCATATTAATTATATCAAAAAGCAAAAAGAAAAAAGAAAATTCGTATATATCTTAATCTAATATAATTGCATATGATTCATAGTCTTAAAATGCAAATATTGATAATTATTGCGACTTTTGGGTTTGCAAAATTTTCTCAAGGAAAAACAAATACACGCTTCCAACTGCTTTTCTTGTGGTCTGCGTATGCCACAGGATAAAAACAATGTATTTCACTAGAAAAGGGGAAAATAAATCATTAGACCTTTAGCAAAGAGATTACGAAGTATATTACGAAAAATACCTTTATGTGTTCTGTATTAATAATGATACCCGTTTTGAGAATGATAATCAAATGACCCAGGAATCATCATATAAAGTTATAATAAACCCACTTTATACATTTGTTTTTTTTTTTGTGCGTGGCATTTGCAAATATAAAATGGGTCGTTTAGTAACAAAAAATAGGATTTAGGAAAGGTTACAATATTTTGATACAATTTTGATCACAAAACAGTATATGTTTCTTTTTTTAATCTGCCATTTTTTTTAAATTTGATCGCCATATTTACAATAATGCAATAATAACCTTCTTTGCCATATATAATGTACATAAGAATTCATTATGTGATTTAAAACTTACCGAAGTGGTTTTAGATTACGCATAATTTTTTTTAAAAGTTCAAATTTTTATATTTTAATTTCTTATGATTTGTCTTTTAGATATAGCGCAAGATCTTACCCTCAGTAAAAAAATTGCAAAAAATACTAAACGGTTACCATCAAAAATCGCAAAAAACATTACAGGTACATTACCGTTTAGTAACTTACCGGTAACCAAAATGGGAGTACCCTACTTATTACATTGTTCAGCCTACAAAAAAGCGTATTTGTAGCAACAAAGAACATCGATTTATTTTTATACGTTTTTGTATGTTATTTTATAAAAAAATACATTTTTATTTTTTAAATAATACTAAGAATTTTTTTTTTTATTTTAAAGTGTAGAATATTAATTGTATTGCATAAAACGTATATAAAAGAATTTTTTGAGTAGATTTAAAGTGATACAAAAGTTTCTTATTACCCTATATTTAAATATAGAGTTTCGAATTTAACCCTTGTTATATAGAATTTCAAAAAAATATAGGCACCCTATATTTATCCAGGCCCTAGTTATAACACTAAAAAATGTCTTTTTATTAACATTTACATCTTGTGATTTATAACGTAGCTTTTACATTAACAATTATATTTTCAGTACAGGAAAAGAAAAAATGTCAGTTGAAACGACCAAACAATTATAAGTATACGATTAAAAATCTAAAAATCATTAAAATACACTTTATTTAGGGCGTGTTCAAAATTTTTTTTATTGGAGATTTTCAGCCCAAATTAAGGGGTAGAAATTACATTGGAAAAATTATGGAAATAAGCATTTTTTATGTTTAATACTTATTTTCCCATGGAAAGAATTTTTCCCATTAGAAATTTTTATGACCAAGGGAAGCTCCCTTGGGCATTTTTTCTCCATTGGAAAAATATGATAAAAATTTTCAATGGAAATTTTCTGAAACCGCCCTTATATAAAACATTCTTTCTTTAGTTTCTTTAAATTATATCGAATCTTCTAAATCAAAGTTCGTATAATTTTACAGTATGTTCAATTTAAGTGTTCTTTGGCTTAATGCAAAAGTTATTAGTTGTATATTACGTGCATCTTATGCAAATATGCTTTTGTCGGTTATTTCTTTAATTTTCCTACAATAACTTAGATTTTGATTTTTAATGCAACTCATTAGGTTTTTATACAAAAATATATTGTAGGATTTACATAAGTATAGAAAATCTGAGTTCAGGGAAATTTAGATCAAATACTAAAATTCATAAAAAAAAGCAACGAAAGTGTGGAAAAAAGGCATTTTTATGATGAAACAAATAAAAATGGTTCATTATAATTCCTCACTGATATATTATATGGTTAAATGCTTGAAAACAAACATTTACGTTCTACAATTTTGAGTCTATTAAAAAATTATTTAAAATACATAATAATAAATATGTATTTTTCAAAAAAAAAATAATATTTTGTATTTTTGGGAAAAATTTAATTAAATCATTATGTGCCTTTAACTCGATAATCTGTAAAATTGGCGCTATAATGTGTATTTAATATAAATCGAGCAAAAAAACCTGATATTTACATACATTACAAAAAAATAATCGTAAAAAATATTTTTGTGAGTTTTTTTCACACGGAGTCTACAAATAATGGTGCAAAATTATGCTCCAATCTTTCAATGTGACTTGCGGGATGGAAAAAGCAGAGATAAATTTTTGAGTGTATGCAGAAAAAATTTTTAAATTTTGTTTTTTGATATAAAAAAATATCAATTTATTTTTTTATATCTGCAAATAAGTTTGACGTAGACAAATTTATTCAGTAGTTTTTGTTTGTTTTGTATTGGTATCAATGTTTTCAATGTGTTTTTTTTTATTATTTCTTACAGATCCAAAAAAATTGATATGCCGCCATTAAATGGGAAGAGGACAATTGGTTCCAGAACCAGTTGGTTTAAAACTGTTCCAGACGCTTAGATGGACAACTCGTCTCAGACTTTGGGAGGCAAATTATTATCGAAAGGGCGACTCGACTTAAAAAGCAGTAAATAATCCAAAAAATATAAAAAGGTACAAAAAATAGAAAAGTGGCAGAATAGTTATGAAAAAATAATCATTGTAAAAATTAATATTAAAAAAAATAGAACTTAAAGATGATATGATAAAAACAAAACTAATAAAAATAAATATAAAAATAAAACAAAATAAATATAAAAATAAATATGACGAATGACATGTAAAATCATAATCTCCAAAATTAAAGACACTTTTCGGATATTAACCCTTTTTTATTAAAGGCAATTTAAAAAATACAAGCTACAATAGGTTAGACTTCTTTTGATTTGATCGTCATTAATAATGCGCTTTACAATTAATATCGAGGCAAAAGAAAAAAAAACTTTCATAAAAATATAATATAAAGACGAGCAGGCTTTTAGAAAATTTATGGGAATAAAATCTTAATGTTATATATAGGATTTAATAAGTAGATGCGACTAAATCAAGTTAAAACATATATTTATTCATCCTCAATAGGTTGTTTTATCAGTTGATCAGAATATTCTCTGGTTCTAAAAAAGATGTTATTTATACATAATAGTCTTCGTTTTTCTTCTTTCGTTTAATTCTTGCGTACCAATGATGGCCCGTCCCTTGATATTTCAGCCAGCTCAATCCTATCAAGTTCTCCTGCATTCCATTTATTTGGTGATAAATAGGGCAATATTCGGATGCCCTATATTAATCATTATGTTGAACTTTTTGTGCCAACTTTCTACGTAGTTTGTTGTTCTGAGTAAATGATATAATGTTCTGTAAAATACATTCCAATTGAAAGGGAAAAGATTAAGTCGAATGTAAATTCAAAATCATCAAAATTTGGATAATATTTTTTCTCAAAATATGTTAAAAACTCACAAATCTTACTGTTATTTTTCTAGCATTAAAACATCCTCAACTACAATTTCAAATGCTTCTGAAAGCCTTTCAAGAGGATAAAAAGGCAAGCAAACAATCATTCTAAAAAATTTTGCAAAATCCTTCTCTGCAAAATATCGCGTTTTTAATCCTAAAGCTACAACACGGCGCCAGAGTGCCTGTGAATAAAAAGCAATAATTATATTGTACTGATAGAAAAATCTTATAAATTACATTATACAAGGCTTTTTCAAAGTCAGCAATGATGTTAAATGGTTTCCAGGAGTGCGTGGTGTAAAAATATTAGAAAACTCTATCCGAAGTTGCATCTTGTTTATCTGTGAAGCAACATTCAAAAGATTGGAAATGGTTTTGAGAATTATTGCATGTATACTAAATAATTGGTAAAAATTCCCGGTGATAAATAAAAAGTGCTGTTTATAAGACAACTTCCTGCCAGGCTGAGAAGTTTTATTTTGTGCTCCGATGCAAATACTAAAAATCTATTTTTATCAATTATACTAGAATCGTGCCGAATAAAATTATCCCCTATAGAGTCTTTGTGCGAAATACTTGTAATGTCACTAAAATAATATATTTTTATGTCAAACTTTTTATTTCAGCTTTTTGAATAAGCCTTTGAGAAAATCTTTCTTTAATAGATTCCCTTTTTCATTTTTTGTATATTCTTTGAACACCTCAATTATAATAGCATTTACTGATTCAGTCGATTCTTTTGATCAAAGTTTAATTTAGAATTATGTTTGACGCGGTGCAAAGTGATGTTATTTGGCTCGTGATTATGGGGAATAAAATTAATAATCATTTCATCATTAAAAAAAAGGCGACCAGCTCCAGCTTTTTGTCTGCATATCTATGCATGCCCTTCATTTTGAGTGCATTTGTACGTATAAATGAAAATCTAAACTATAATTATAAATCCATCTCGTTGACTACGTATTTTTTCTAGACACATTTATGAGTAGAGAAAATAATGGAAGTAAGAAAAACAAGAAGCATTAATAAATATGACGTATTTTACGTCATAAGTCATAGTAAGTACTAATAAATGAACTTACAATATAATACTAAACATATTAAATATAAAAAAAAACATTTCGAAATAAAACTATTAAATAAATACTTTATTAGTTTATTTCCTAAAAAAACAAAAATTTCTGTATATACTTACGTAGAAAAAACATCAAATATATTTCAGTTAATAAAAAATCATAAGTAATCCATAATTACAAAAATGAGACATTTAAAACAGTTTTTTTTACAAAATGACAGTTTACAAATTTTACAAAAATTGTCTATGATCAATTATGCTGCCGTTACAACATGACATAAAAATAATGAATCAACGTAGCCTTACAATGCTTCTTGCTAAATATATTGTAGTTGCAAAAAAGTATTTCTTCCAATTGTATCGTTTTGTAAAATAATAAAGCTAAAATAACATAAAAATAAGCCTTTTGCCAAATATACAAGCTGGAAAATGCGGTTAAGACCCTAAGTTTCCGTTTCTGGGTTTATGAATAGAAAAGAGGCAATGACGGGATATGACAGCGTTGAAGTAATTAGTACATGTGATATATGTAACATGTAAAACTGCTGATATAATGCAAGCTATATAAACAAACACTGTTTCAAAAAAAGTATTTTTAAATGCCTTTCACCAAGAAAAAATAGGAATGCTTAGCGAAATCACAATTTACTACTCAAAAATTGCTTTCATCTAACGAGCCGAAGATATAAAAAGAAAGATAATCAAAATAGCGACTAAGGATACGGTAAGAAAAAAAATACGATTGGATTTTTTTTTAAAATAGTTAAGCTGGTCATAAACTAGATACACTTTTTACAGAAAAATGCACGTACATAAAAGAGCGTGTATATTTATTTGGCAACAAAAAACAATATTCCACGCGCAAAAAAAACAAATGAAATTTTTATACAAATAGTGTTTTTCTTTGCTTTCCAAAGAGCATGTAGTTTTTTTTACAAAAAACAAAATCACAGATGTTTTGCGCTTAAAAATTACATATGAAGTAAAATTTTCCCTGTGTTTTTTGCATACTAAAGTACATTTTTTGCCTTTGAAAAATTTAAAATAACGAAAATTGTAACTTTCGTGTCTTTTTGTACGTCGTGTATTTTTATTTTTTTTATATTTACAGGCATGACTATAAAATCCGGATAAATTTTATATGGGGGAATTCCCCACACCTTAAAATAGAGTTTTATACTACTATGAAAAATTTCATCATTGGCATGTCTCACTTTTTTTGCATGTTTTTCTTCTATCATATATACATATTTAAATAAAAGATTACCTGGGCGTGTATTGTATCATGATACGAAATTGACCATTTAAAAAGATTTTTTTTTATCCCGGGCGATGAATATCTGCTATTTTTTTAAGTTTTTTTTTTGCATGGCTTATTTTATTTTTTGTATGTATCTTTTTATGGCAGAATTTAAAAAGGTAAAGTGTTTTGTTTTTAAGACATAAAAACAGCACAAGTTCTATGCAAAAAAAACGATACGATATAAAAAATATGGCTTTTTGCGAGTTTTAAAATACCAGAGGGCGTACAAAAAGCCACGTTTTAAGCTTTAAACTTAAAAACGTTGACCTTAGACGCGCAAAAAGCTGTATTTATGGCCAGAAAATCTTTTTTGTTTATATATAACCAACCATTACAATGTTACATGAGCAGTAATATTTTAAACCTACTTAAAAAATATCGGATGCTATTAGTTTTTGTGGTTTTTGATGGTTTCTAAAATATAGGATATGTACGCAATAATAAATAAAAAGAGTTAAATTTCAAAAAAAGGCAAACATATTTTTATATAAGTAACATGACTAAAAAGATCCACCACGAATAATAATAAATTTATATCATTTTGGATGAAGCGGGGATATTCTTTGTTTTCTTTGCTGAAGGCATCGAAATTACTATTTTTTAAAAAATTTATTCTTTATATGCCTTTTCATGTATTTAAAAAGTATGACATTAATAAATTTCTTCATAAAAGTTTTTATATCTTGCTCATTAAAATAAATGCAAATAAAACCATTTTTAGACTAATTTAGGTAGCTCAAACTGCGCAGAATTTATTCAGCTCTGTTACCGCGGGTAGAATGCACAATAAACAAATGAACAGCTACCAAAAGCAGTTTCTAGTGGATCGGAACCGCTATGGTTGGGGTTCTGGATCCAACATATCTTTTTGAATAAAAATATTTTTTTGGAATGGTTTGCAGAAATATAAAATTATGAACAGTTATTCCTAGCATAAAAATAACTAAAAAAATGCATATTAAAAAAAAATATTATTGCAAATATATCAAAAAAAAATATTTTATACATAAAGGCTTTCAAAGTGTAAAAAACTTTATTTAAGCGCGTGTAGATGCACTTTTCTGTAAATTGCAAGTATACTATATTGTAAGAAAATCGTAACAAGTGCTAAATAATATTTTTTGTTCCAAATGTCTATTTTAATTATTAGTTTTACCAGCATTTTTTTAATACTTGTAAAATCTATAAATGCAGCGCTTTTTTTTGTTAAAACGTACAAAAGCAAACTGATTTTTTTGGGTAAAAAAAGATATCAAGTAAAATATGCATTCTACGATTTAATATAAAATAGTTAATTCGTGTTTTATTGCGAACAACAAAATACAGTTGTTGACTATCAACATGCAAAACATGCACACTTTATCCATTGCTTCATTTTAGTTTATATATATATATTGATGCATTTATAGTTAAACTTGTCTTTTATAACCTTATGATATGTTTCAGGAGTAAGATTACACAATTTAAAAGCATTTTTGTTTTGCTTTTCGTTGTTAAAAGAGTTGCGTACAACTATTTTTACATCTATAAATTAAAAAAAAAACAGAAATATTTTTACTCACTACCAACTTCTTTTATTTGTTCTAGCAAGAGCCCAAAATGTTTTTGTTATATTTTTCATAGAAGACTACATTGCAAAAGCAAAAAAGTAATGAAATTTAATAATAAATTACGATATATTTGTTTCCCGTCATTATACTGGGACGAGTTGTCTAAACGGGCGTCTGGACCAGTTGTCCAGCACCACCATTTAAAGCCGTTGAGATATTTTTACAAGACTATTATTGTTTGCTTGCATATAGCATTCGTTTTTGTCGTATAAATTTTACTTTTTTTTTTACTTTACCCCATAGATTTCGAGCAGTTTTTAGCTGTTTATTAAAACTTCTATTACAAAGCTTCACACGCTAAAAAAGAATTTTTAAATTCTAATTTACAAAGCCATTTTAATACACAGCATAATAACTAATCGAGGGTCAAAAAAATTCAAAATGTACTGAAAAAATTATTACCGCAAAATATATAAAATTATATCCTTTAAGTTTTTTTACATTTAAACTGCTTTTAATTCCGTGCTTGTATTTACATGGCTAGTTTTTTCATTTAAAAGAATGGAATTTACTAAATTTGTAACTAAAATTTACTTTCTTTAATGTAATTTTTTTTTGTTTACAATGATTTATTGTCGCCTTTTTGTTGGGTTCTATAGTTTCTAATATGACTGAAGATTTTCTGGTTTTCGACCATATTCCTAACGGATGGTTTTTTACTTGGTTAGTAAATTTCTATTATCTAAACTACCCGTTAGTATTCTCAACTATTATATTATTACAGATATAATACCAAATAAATATTCTGCTATATTAATGGTGGTACCGCATTTTACTGCACATTTATATCTACACATAAATGCGAATTGAACTTGCATAACAAAAAATAGAAAATAGAAAAGTCAAATGACTTATAACACACGCCGATCATTTTCTTAACAAGTTTAATTGTAAAAATTAAATATTAGATAGGCAAAGTAAGCAATTTTGACTGTAATATATACGCAATTGAAATTAAAAAAACGTCATTTTGTTAATATATATTGGTACTTTTACATAGAATTTACGAAGTATTGCTATTATTTTACTTTATAACAATTATAAATTGTAAAAATACCAAAAAAGTATAACAGCTGTCTTTTTTATTAAGTAGATATACGAACAAAATCTGTAGAAAAAAAACACTTTTTATAGTTAAGATATTCGTTAATAAAACTTTTTTCACCCCAAAAATAACAATTATATTTTATTTAGTCTTTACAGGCATATAGACAATATATATACAGTAGAACCTCGATTATCTGGTAGCCCCGGGACCGGGAAATATCGGGTTTTTTACCAGATAATCGAAAACCCGTATAATCGCGGTTTAAGAAAATTAAATATAAATAAACGCAATAAATGCGTTAACGACGTAATTTTCTTCTATCCCTATAACTGTGGTTTTAATAAATATTTTTTTTGACGATAATTACAAATAATCTTTGCTTTATAAAAATATTACTAAAGTAATTTTTATGCCTGTAAAATTGAATACCAGTAGGACTGAATAAGATAAAGTTTTATTTTTAGTTTATTTTTTTATTCTCTTTATCTGCTTAAAAATTTGAAAAAAAAACATTTTATTACGTTTTTGTATATAAATCACATGCGTTCTTAGATTACCAGCTAGGTTAAAATATTGACGTTGTCTTTCCTTAAAACAATATACAGTGTTTTTTGTGCTAAAAAATGTTCACTAAAAAGTAGACAAAAAACTACCGGTTAATAGAGGTTCCGAACGATTGAGGTACAGATATGCGAGGTTTGACTGTACTACAAAAAGTGATCTTACTTTTCCATTTTAATGTTTTACGCAAATATAAAATAATAGCATTTAAAGAAATCTTTATTTGTTTTGCTGATGACATTTTAAGAGAAATAACAAATGAAAATAATATACACTTGGAAAATAAAAATAGTCTTTTGTTTTATAAAAAAGTACGCTTTTTAAGTATTTACCGTTACGTAACCAAATTATTGAATATTGATCATTTGAAAACCAGTTTTTAGCAATCATTAGACATGCTAAGTGTGCAGCCATGTCGAATATGATATGGCCATATCATGGTAGTGGTATTGAAAATGTATTTACATAATAGTTATTATGGACAATATTTTTTATTAATAAAAAAACCCAACAAAAAATGTTGCAACATAGATTTTGATCTTTTTAATAATACGCGTGGAAAAAGTTAGATTTGGTGGACTGTCCATAAAAAGTTTTTTTTAATTACACTATAAATACTAAAAACAATATATTGATGCGATAATAATAACAATATTGTTTATGTTTATCTACAAAACACTCCTAATATATAAGGAACTTAGTATTTTTCTTTTCATGTAGTTGCATTTATATGATCATTTAAGTTAGTTGATGTAAACAAAATCTAAAACAAAAAACTACTCAAATAAAAAAATCATAAAATGATAGCAAAAAATGTAATTTTTAACGGCCATAGCAATATGGCCATTATATGATTTCTTTTTAGATCCGTAAACCCCTTGATAGTGTGAAACAGGGTTGCCTGAATGTATAAATTTGACACAATTTGCATTTGTTGGGTTTTTTTTTTTTGTTTTATTTAAATGGTATTTTATTTTGGTATTTTTTTAAACTTTTAATTTATACAGACGCTTTTATTTTTTTTCATAGCTATTTACGTTTTATTTTATTTTATGCCGAAAAATTATAAGAATGAAAAACTTTAAGTAGGGCTAGAAATTATTTGCCCAGGTATTTTTTTGCATATTTTGCACATATTTTTTTACGTTTTGTTTTCAAAAAATTACGCAACTACAAAAAACGTAAATTGCGCAGTACTGAAAACAGAGCGATGCGCGTATAAAGACAACTAGCAATCAAAAAGTAAAAGATGCGTGTATCTGACATGTTTTTTGCATATATTATCTTTTAATTTTTTTATTTAGATGTTGTATAAAAACAACTAGCAAAAGCATCTCTATATATTATAAAAACATACTAATGATTTACAATAAAAAAACTAATATACAATAAAATATGCTTTTTATTTTTGGTTGCAATTCTTTTTGTATCAAAATACTAAACCGTTTTATAAACTTTTGTAAATTAACTTGTCATATTCACTCAGTAATGTTACAAATTACATCTTTTGACAATTATACACAACACTGACTGCACCAGTTTGTAGCACTGAGCAAGCAATTTCTTATTTTGGCAGGCATGTTTAACAATAGTTAATGTGGACTTATCGTGTTGAAATTAAAACAACCCCGTCAAAATAACTTAAAACTGTTTATGTAAAGCAAAAGCCACATGTGTCAGCTTTTTTATATATCAAGGTTTTTATGTTTTTTGTAGCCAACGGGCATATTTGGGCATAGGTTGATTTTTTTTTACCAGAACAAAAAATTCATTTTTGTCATAAAATTTCGAGGTTGTAATTATAAGTAACACAAAATTTAAAACAAACTGGAACGACAAAATAACATATTTGATCCTTTCTAACAAAAAACTTAAAATGAAAATATTACTTTCTGACTTTAAAAATAAATTTTGCATTTATATTAAACCGATTTTTTGTTAAAGCATAATAAATATATTGCAATATTTTCAAACATTTTACATAACTTAAAAAAGGTAGATCATATGTGTGAACTTGTTGTTCTAGTTTTATTATTTAAATATAAAAAAAAGGTTTAATATGTATTTATCAAAAAGAGAGATCCTATGTACTAATTAAGAGCCGAGCCATGTCAATTAAGCCTTCAAATTATACGTTTTTACAATAATTTGATGCAAAACATATGTTAATAGATTCCTTCATATTTTCATCTTGCATCTTTTATCTTTTTAAATTTGCTATTTAATTTTTTTTTACAAAAAAATCTATATTTTTTATTATGTATTTCATTTATGGGGGTAAAAATATAAAAAAAAGTATTGAGAAATATTGTGTAGTATTAATAATTATATTGTATCAAATATACATAAACATATTTTGAAACAATATTTTTTTTACCAGACTTGCTTTCCGATTACCAAAGAGGCTTTTGATACCCCGAAACTAAGCAAAAAATAATTGGAAAAAAAACTAAAAAAACAACGTTTTTTTTTATATAAATTAGTATTTACATTATATTTATCTTTATTGCGGTACTTTGGACCCCTACAGACATTTGATCCCCTTGTAAAATTAGGCGCTTCTGTACTAAGGGGAGCGCCTGATTTAAGGGTTCTAGTCTGGGGCGAAAAAAATGGGTGGGAAAAAAGTGCCTAATTAATACAATAAAAACATTATAAAAAACACGAAATCGTATTATATAGCTGATTAATTCATTTGCTTTTGGATCAGTATAACTTAAACCTTCTGATGGATCAATTTTCACAGCATAAGTTCATCAATTTAAAGATAAAAAGAGTAAATCTATTAGAAAAATACTTTTTTTTAAAATCATTGTAAATCTATTTATAGTTTTCTATTATTTACCCGCATCAGACTTGGACCCCTTAAATCATCCCCCCTAATTAAGAAGCACCTAATTTTTCAGAGGTCTCAAAATGTCTTGCGGGGGCCCAAAGCACAGTAATACTTAGTTATCTTTGTTTTTACGTTACCAAAATGTATTGTTTACACTTAAGATTGAGTGTTTGACAATTTTTAATCTTTGTTTTACTCTGGAAATTATTTGTCGTCGAACACGTGCCCTAAAAACAGTCAAGTATTAGGGTATATGATCTCATCCTAGCAGTCTATATTTGGGTGAACCAATCTATTCAAAAGACTTATAGATAACCCTTATTTTAAATAATGAAAGGCTGTTAAAACAACACCATATATAAAATATCACAAAAATATATTTTTTTTTTGTTTTTTACTTTTTAAAAACTTTATCTTTTTCATTTAATATATTCTTTACTGTTTTTTATTCCCTAATTTGTGGGAACACAAACTCCTTATCGAGGTACCGAAACTAATTGTACATAAAAAGAGTTACTGTAAATCATAAATACATTGTATTACGTAGCTTCCTTTTTAAGTTCTGTATAGATGACAACGTGACTATGGAAATGCCTGAATTATATCTGAAGGCAATATATGAAAATCACAATAAAAAAAGGTAGCCTTTTTTAAATTCTGAGCATAATAATTGATAGATCAATAAATAAGTTTTGATATAGTATATATAATAATATATAATGAATCTGTATATAAAATATTACATTTGGGTACCAAAAAAAAAACTAACTCTTTAAAACTTTTTTAAATGTTAATTGTGAGTCTTTATATGATTTTTTATGTTCAAAAACATAATAAACATATTGTATTGCATTAACTCAAATATTGCCCCTAAAAGTTAATTTGCTATATTTCTGGTATATTTTAAGTTTGATATATATGCACAAAATTTTGTATTATGTCTGGCAACCCTGGTGTGGGTAAAAGTGATCGCCCCTAGTTATATAAAAAAGCATTTGTTTCGTCTCTTTTGATTGGAATTTGTATATTTGCTACCAACATAGTTGCCGCAGTAATTGCAAAAAGCAGACTATAATTTATAAAACATACTTTATTATATTTTTATTTATTCTAAAATATACCAATTTTCCTAAGCCTTAATAATTTCATGATCCAACGACATATCTTTCTTACTTTCTACAAAATACACATATAAAATGACTTATGTATAGTTTACACGTTAAGTATTGACACATAGCATATGTATTATATAGTTAGATTAGACGTTAGATGAGACGTTAGACCCATGTCCCCCGCGCATTGCCCCAACACATAATCAACGAATACTGCAAACACTTCGGTTTCACATCCAAATTATTTCAAATGAAAGGAAAAATGGATAATCAGCCTCACCTTAAACAATCAAGATCATTTAGATTATCGCCCTCGTCATATGATATCCGATATTATAGTATCTAATGGTATATCTTCAGTTGATATCCTAATCTTAATGCATTTACAAAGGAGAGAATACACGATAAAAATGCATATAAAGAGATTCTTTCATAAGTTCAAATGAACCTGAATTTTATCATATTACTTGTAAATGCACTCATGGTTGTAGCAAAAGGAAAAGGCGACAAGAAAGCCAACCCATCAGATAACAAACCCACACCACCAGCAGAAGAAGGGCAAGGTGATATGGGGGAAGAAGGGGATGGAGACTCGGAAACGACGGAGGAAGAAGAAGATGAGCAGCCTAACTAGATACATGTATTATAAATAAACGTTAAATGTTACTCTATTTAGATAAAACCCACTGGATTTTTCTATTTCAATAAGATTGTTTTTTTGACATCCTCTTTTAACATCGCACGATTAGAGGTCTGCATCAGACCGGACCGGACCGGACCGGAAAATTTGTGTAAAATAAAAAAAAAAACCCGGACCGGACCGGCAACAAGAACCGGACCGGAAGACCGGACCGTAACAAGATTCGAAAAAATAATAAATGTCAAAT
>JAQFYM010004658.1:0-14919 GCA_034694785.1 Agrenia bidenticulata
TCATTCTAAAAGATTTGAGATGTGAAGGGTGTGTAGCCCTTAAGCTGCTCATCCTTAGACTTTTCTAAACGTTGAGAACCGGTAGAAAGCTAATCTCCAATCTCCAAGTACTCGAGCCTTTGTGTCAAAGAATTAAAAAAGACTCCTTGTCAATACAGAAAAATAAGAAATGAGCAGGGCCTTGTCAGCAATTTCTACATCCTACACATGAACCCCCTACGGTCCATTATATCCCAATCTTGTAGTTGCAATGTCGACGAGTTTCTCAAACCATCTCAGGCCCCTTCATGCACAACTTCTTTCATCATCGAAATGATCTGTAAAAGGGATTCCCCTTAAATTCCATATCCTCTCTTAGCTGTTTTATACATTCTGAGAAAACGAGCAGTTATATGGAATCCAATTCACCCTGGTATGATTGTTTTGGGGCGATATCGGATATCAACTCCAGTTTCTATCGGAAAAGTCCCACCCTCCTTTCGTCAAATGGATTGTGTGGCCTTTGGGTTAAGACGGTTCAGTTTTCTGATACGTAGTATAGTCTGATGTCTGATGCGGAAAGAGGTCAACAAAATTATTTCCAGGATGTCGAAAGTCTGGAGAAATTCCACGGCTCTTGCAGAGCAAATAAAAGAACGGCCTTGATGTCGTCGGAGAAAGCAGTGGTGGCCAAATGGTGGTATAAGACTACTTGATTACTAGTCCATCTGGGCTTCTTCACACATTCCGAGCCCTAAATGTAAACTACCTTGTGTCTCTGCAAAGAAATTGTTTTCAGAATTTAGGGGATTGGTCTGGTGACATTTGCAGAGCCTTCTTTTATGTCTCTATCTAGAGTCTAGAGGAGAGGAATCAACCTTCAAAGGAAATTGGCTGTTGGCTCCTTGGATACGTTAGGGTCGCTTTGGCAAAATTTGACGTACATTTCAAAAGTCAAAGCTGATTCTTCTAAAAGGTATCTTGGGTAACTCTAATGAAAAGGGGTTTCGTCATAGATTTCCACAAAGCAGTGGGAGTCAACTGTCAAATTTGCACAGGCATGTGATATTAAAATATATGAGATTGGCAATCCCCTCGTCAATGTGTATGTCACATTCATATAGAACAAAGGGGGTGGGGGTAATCGCGTGGTCATAAGAAATAACCGCAATGAATATTTAAATAATTGAAATCACAATCAACTGTTCCATGTCATATTACTCATTTCATTGACTCTTTTGTGACTGGAGAGAGATAAAATTTGTTTGGAAAGGTTTCGAAAGCTGGAAGGAAACAGATCATCAAATATTAAGTAAGGTTCATATGGATTAACAAGCACATGGATTGACCTTATCTCGATCAGATGTCGGGTCGAAGGAGCAGAGGGGGCAGTTTTTATTCAGGGAGTGGGACTGTAGATAAAAAGGGATTGGGGGCACACATGCACTTTCTTCAAGGCCAGTCTACCCGAATTGGGACATTTTGACCCAGTACTATAGTGCCTAGGGACTAGGAACTCCATGTGCCACTTTTATCCTTTTCCTCTGCCATGAGTTTAATAAATAACTTTAATATTCATTTTGAACGAGACACCGTCTTCTATGAAAAGACTATAGGAATATGCATAGATGAATGTCATAACATGTTGGACGTATTAAAATTGCTGTGTACTGTGTACTTTGTGTAGAGGAAAATACACAGAATCCTGGGAATGACTTCCTCGGCAACCCCACGGCTCATGAATTATGAGAGAAGGGAAATAAATAACGGGTTGGATTCAAGGCAATCATTTCCAGTCTTCGTAGACACAAATTAATAAATGCATAGGGAAAACGTTGAAGGGACCATCCGTAAAATATGTCAGTGAAGCTGTTTCTAATGTTCGACCTAGTTGTTTTATTCAGTATTATTATATGTGGCTTAAAAAATCGCATCCTAAAGTCGAGGTTGAACTATATTTGATAATTAAGATTGAAAAGTATGACGGGATAATTTTGGCTATAGCATTTTGAAGCTTATAAAATAATATTAGAGTAGATATTGTAGGAATGACTTGAACTCTGTCTCCACAATGATCAAGCCAGTAAGGAACAGTAGGTGTCAAGTTGTCAAAGTGTCAAGAGCCTTTATCCACTTGTCATAAAGTTTCAATGTTGGTTTCGTTTCGACGAATTCCGTCTGCTTTGGCTTCCTTGGCGGTTTCCACCTCCATTCTCTGACAACAAAGTGAAGGGTGATGGGTTGTGTTGTTGTGGCACATTTCCAGTCTGAAAGGTGATGGCTTGTGCTGTGGCACATTCCAGTAGTCTCTCCATAATCCAACCTGTCACTAAAATCATGTCATGTCCTTTTCAAATGTTTCCAACACCAAGAGATGCTGCGGAGATACTAACGCGATAATTTTAGTACCCACCGCCCGACATGTCAACAGTTTATGTAAAGATGTCAACAGCATTTATATAATTTAATGGCAGTGCACCTGCACACTTCCGGCGATTAAGACCAGACATCCACACACAGTTTATGGAAGAATAGATGTCAAACCAGGAGCAGTCGACACTGACGCATAATATCGACTAAAATCTTCCCACTAGCTAGATAATAATGAAGGGCCCTCTGGTTTCCGTTTTCTTCAAAGTCCTCCTGGTAATCCATTCCCCTGGACGGGGGACAAAGAGTGAGGAGATGATCGATGCCACCACCACGACGCTTTTAAGTGATACACCGGACTTGACAGAAGGGACGACTTTCCGTACAACTACCGAGCCCCAGGAGGCACTTGACCCTCCAGTGGTGACATTGAAGCAGGGGCGATTCATCGGGGAGGTGAGGAAGTCAAGGAAGGGGCGAGATCACTATTCCTTCGTGGGGATTAAATATGCCAAGAGAGTGGAGAGATTCCAACAGGTGAGTGAGATTAAATCAAAATTAATTAAAAATACTAATTTGTACTTAACTACATGGTTGACGAATCGGGGAGATGGCTGAGTTGCCCGACCCTTCAGACAAAACGTTCAATGCCACCTCCTTCGGCCCGATTTGCATTCAGCACGACTGGTTCAAAAGTTCAGTTCTTGGAAATGAGGACTGCCTTTTTATAAACGTGTATACACCGGTTGTAAGTCTACAACTAAAGACAATTGCAATTAGTTTTACTTGGAAATTGGTATTATTTTGAATGAGAGTTAGAAAGCTTATGAAATAGCTCCGGAAAGGATCCTCCTCTCCCCTCTTCCCGGTAATGATGTACATTCATGGAGGGGCCTTCCTCTTCGGATCAGGCAACGTGTACTTGCCTAATTATTTCATGGATCAAGATGTGGTCCTCATTACCATGAATTACAGGTTGCTAGCTTGAATTTCTAGAGTTGTCCATTTAAAGTCACTTGACCTACTTGGTTTCGGTACATTTCAAAAAGGCTTTATTAGTATTAAATTAATTGGATTCATTCTAGAGGGGGGATTACTATTTAAAGTCATTGAGATATAAAGTTGTAGTGAAGGGGATCCAACGGATAATACGGAGAGTTTGTTTTAGACAAAATTTTAAGACCCTGAAGGGCTGGGCAGGTTGAGTGATTTGGTACACTTGGGTTGGGTGTAGTTTTTGGTCTGTTTGTTTATGCCAGTGTGGGTGATGAACTATAAGACCTTAGGAATTGAGTTGAAGGGACGGAAAGCAAGTAGGGTGACTGAATGAGGATCAATATTTTTTCTATGAACCTTAAAAGCCCGTCTGAATGAATTCTAATCAATAGGTTAGGAGTTTTGGGTAAGTGGAAGTTTGAGAATAAATTATGAGATGTTGGTAACTGGAATTGGAATGAATTTGATCAAGTTGTAAAACCCTTTAGGATTTCTAAGCACTCAGGATTCGGAGATTCAAGGCAATATGGGACTTAAAGATCAAATAGTGGCTCTTCAGTGGGTGCATGAGAATATAATACATTTCTCTGGGGACGCGTCGAGAACAACTCTTTTTGGAGGTAGGGGATTATTTCCAACTTTCTGCACTTTTTGAAACAAACTACTGGAAACTTATTCCAGGAAGTTCATAATTTAATCAAAAAAATCTTGATGATATTGGAAGAAAGTGCTGGAGGAGCCTCTGTGTCTTACCACCTCCTATCTCCTATGTCTAAAGGTAAAATTTTTAAAGATCCTTATTGAATTAGTAGAATTACAAATTGGAAACCTATAGACCGTTACTTTTAGACGGTTCATACAGATTTTTAGACAAAATTCAACAGAATGCCCTCAGGACGTCAGCACACACCTGTTATACAATATTAATAAGCAACGAAAACTGGACGATTTTGACCCAACTTTCGTTGGATAATTTAGGATTACGTGATCATTAGAAATATACAGGGTGATTCACGAGCGACTGCACGGTCTTAGAATGCATGTAACTTAAAAAGTTCTCACCCGATTTTTATTTTTAACAGCTTAAAATTATATGTAATATTTCAACTTCAAGAATAAGCATAAAACTATTGAAATCGGTTTGACATTTATTAAATGAATGCAATTCAAAAACCACTTACTCAATTCGGATACAAAAGGTTGCCCTAAAAAACTGGAGCTACGTTGCTTGGAATGCATCGCTCAAGCCGACCATAAACGCTCCGACAAGCATTTTGGCACATTTTAAGAGTTCAACGGCAGTGGCCAATTCGCTTTCTTGTAAATCCACTATGTATTCTTTTCTTTTTTTTCAAGAAATTGAATCTTTTAAATTTTTTTGTATTGCAGTCAGGCAGTCATTGAATAAACGTCAAACCGATTTCAAATGTTGTATGCTTATTAGTTAGGTTGAAATGTTACATATAATTTAAGCTATTAAAAATAAAAATCGGTTGAGAACTTTTTAAGTTACATGCATTCAAAGACCGTGCCGTCGCTCGTGAACCACATAAAACTTGTGACAATTTTAGGCTAGAATGGTTCAATAAATTAAATAGAAACTCCATTTATTTCCAGAAATTCCAGTCCCTCAATGAATCCTTTGATTTCTGATTTCAGTACTAGCCTTAAATGTAAAGAGCCATGGGATTTTATTTACCAGGGACAAGCCCAAAGCCTGAGAAATATCCATAATAATTTAGCACAGTATTTAAAATATATAATTTTATAGTAAGGTACCTTGAGTCCTTGAGGTCTAAAAAGGATTGAGAGGTATTATAGAATACTTTTATCCAGACTCCAGACTTCTCCAGTAATACTTAAGGGTCTGGAGGGAGGTATCCTCTGTTGCCTTCTTAATTGTTTATTCAAGGGAAAAGCCATGGTCGGGCTCATTGTTTCGTTTGGACTTTCATGAGCAACCAGACGCAGACCCTTAAACCGTCAAAGTTCAAAGTATTTTAATGTAATTCTTGTACAGAGAAAGTGATGCCTGAAATCCTTGAAACTCTAGCTTGCCATTATAAAATCAAACATTTGTTCCAGGACTATTCCAGCAAGGCATTGCTCACAGCGGCACAGCCCTATGTCCATGGGCATTTGTCCGGAATCCGAAGCGCGTAGCCATGAGACTTGGAGCAATTATGCAATGCCCGACTAATTCTACCCGGGAGTTGCTTAGCTGCCTACGGGGAAAGAATATCAATGACATTGTCACCTCTCAAGAGAAATTAACGGTGAGTCAGCTCTTGGACTGTGTCCTTCCATTGATCCCAGAAAGTTTCAGGAAATGTTCAAAACTTTGATACTCAGTCTAAGCTCCACGCTTTTTTCGATGCTACGAGTTAAAGTAGTAGAAATTCTTTGAAACTTTACATGTGCCCTCAAGAATGTTGAATGAGTAAGTTTCCCTCTTCCTACTCGTCCTACGGATCTAGAGGGATGTTTCATTTCAAGTTTCAAACGAGTGCTGGCAACGTAGAAAGTAGCTACGATTTCTCATGTTTCTTTGAAATTCCCAATCGAGGCAAGGCTACAAAGGAGAAAGAAAAAGTTTTATTGTTTAGAATTGGGAGTAGGTGGAACTAAAATGAGTAGGAAAGATTGATTATTTTTAACATTTCCTACTCGTGTTCGTAGAAAAGTTCTCTGAAAATGTCTTAATCAAAGGTTGAGAAAATGTTGAGAGAGTGTAATGGGTTGCAGGTGTGGAACAGGGATCCTTTCGCCCTATTTGGCCCATCTGTAGAGAGACCAGAATTGGATGCACTGGGTAAAGCGATGTCTCCAATGTTTTTGCTCGATACGCCCTTCAAATTGCTCTGCCAGGGGAAATTCCATCGGATCCCTTTGATTCTCGGTGTTTGCAAGGATGAGGGTCTTCTCTTTCATTCTGCAAGTACGTAAAGAAAGGCCCTTGTTGTTAGTACCAACACTATTCTCATAAATTCAATGATCACAATAGACAGATATATTCTATAGTCCAGGAACAAGTTGCTGAGTATAGTTGGACGTTGCACACATTTTCAATTTATTTTTAAAGGAAAATAAATCTTCTTTTCAAGTAATAGTACGAACAAATACCGGAAATTAGATTCAATGCAGTTGCTTTATATTATCTAAGCCATTCGAGTCGACCGATATGACATAACTCTAAAACATGTACCTGTCGTAAGGTTGGTGTTATGTCCTTGACATTGAATAGTAGTGACTATGGGCAAAATTATTATTCAACCCATTATTTTCTGCGATAAATGCGAGTAAGGTTCGGAAGTCGGAAATCAAGGTGATTTTCATATCAGCTTCCTTGCTTGTGGATTAATAGGCTGTGAATGATGAATATCGGGAAGTAGAGGCTTGGGTAAATATTACAAGGGATTTATTTTGATTGAATTTGGTTATCCTGGACGTCCTTCTTAAACGATCGTAGCCATCTTGAGCGATTCAGTTTTGACGGAGGACATGAACAAGAATTGGACTAGGATAGCCCCAGTGACCCTCCTTTTTGAGGAGACAGCTCGAGATTCCCAGTACGTGGCTAAAAAAGTTAGGAAGTACTATTTCAGAGATGATGAGATTGACAAAAAAGCAATGAAGAATCTCACGAATCTTTATTCTGATCGGTACTTCTTCCATTGTACGAGAACGTCCGCATTACTCCATGCTCGACATTCACCAACTTATCTCTACCAATTCTCTTACGAGGGGCTTTACTCTATCCTTAGTGCATTCGGCTTGCCCAAACTCGGTAAGTTAATCCAGTTCACGGGTCTTTTCCCAAAGCTTCTTGGTCATCTAGAATCGAAGAGGAGGCCTTGAGAAAATATTTATGTTAAAACTTTCAATGATATTGAACATGAACTATTGATTCTCAGTCAATTGTTCTTTGATGTCCTATTTGTTTACTTTCCCCAATTTCCCCAATATTGACGATCATCTCATATTTTTCTTTCAGGAATAGCCCATGGGGATGATCTACAGTATTTTTTCAAATATTCCAAGTTTCCTTTGCTCCCCTTGACCAACCAGACAGGGCAGTTTTCCGAGAAGGTTGTTCGGCTGTGGACATCTTTTGCAGAGACAGGGTAGATAAAGAAAAGTTTCAACTAGGAAGTAGTTGTTTGATCTTTTGAGCATGTGAATGGAAAAATAACATGAGATTATTTTACTTTTCAAAATTACTAGTAATCCATCAGAAACATGGGGAGGGACGGAGTGGTCGCAAATTTCTCGTGCAGAGGTAGATGGAACAGCCCCTTTGAAGTGGTACAACTTGGACTGGATGCCAACGATTCTATACGACCCTTTCAAAGAGAGGATGGACTTTTGGGATAGGGTGCCATTGCATGAGCTGAGAGGGGAGCGACAGATTCCAAATTATACACGAAATATATAATTAAAAAGCTTTGAAACTTTTAAAGCATGGTTGGAGCAGAGATTTGAAAACATTGTAAATTTCGATTAAAACTTTTCATGCTGATGAAGCGATGCTCGTTCCTCATCTTCATCCCGTAGTACATATTCATCATTATTCTTTACTTTAAAAGTTATCTGATGTGTTTGCTCAACCAACGCAACACTAAGAAAGATACCAATCTCGTTTCGATCTCCGCATTCGATTCTCCACGTGCTTGACATCTGGCATATAATGGATGATACATTAATTTGAATTTTTAATTGCATATAATTTTAACCTACCTTGTTTTCATCTGCTACAATGCCCCTGGTGAAGCTTTTCTAAATCAAAATAAATACTCAAGTTTTTAGAAATTTAAATAGCTGATGTACAGAAGAATACTGTTTTTTATGATAATAATTACACACTACACCGGAAAACTAATCAGCCTCAGATATAATGTGATAGAAATAACCCGTTAAAGCTTGACGTATTGTTGAGTGATGGTTCGATGATGATTTCAGTTCCCATTCCATATACGCCACTGGATACTCGTGCATGGAGATCATTGCGTTGCCAATTACTAGATAAAATTGGTGCTGAACGACTTATAGAAAAGGCATGATTGAGCATCAAAATTATCTAGTAATCGTTCAGCAAGAACAAATAGTTAGAAAGGCACAATTCTTTTCTTAGACGCCGAACCACCAACTTGTCTAAACAATCTGGAAAGTTATTAACAATATTATTTTTTAGCTACTAGAGCCGTGTTTTCTTGAGCAATAAACTTCACCCTTCCAAGTTGAATTGAATACCTAAGGAGGCGGGTGGCTTTTCAATCGGAGTATTATGTAGAAAAAGACAAGTGGCATATGCGGAAACCCCTTGCCAAAGGCCGATTAAATCCCCTCATTGGCAAAGGATTCCGGCATATGCCACTTGGCGGGGCTTCTTCAGGGCATTCACTCTAAGAGCAGAAGACATAATAAATAATAATACATTTTTCAGCTTTTTCTTCATAGATTTCAAAAATGATGATCATTCCTGGAATTTTGACCTTAGTTACACTGTGATAGCAATTATTATCAACTATCAACAGAGAAACCAAAGTCATCATATCTCAGGCCGAAAGAATTCAGCGTCAGCCACCTGCTTCTTTGCGTTTATCAGCGAGTGGCGCTGTTCAATAGGCTTGGCCCTTTATTCTGAAAATATGAAACAGGTTGGAAATTAGCATTGGACGAGACGAATATCATCAAGCCATGTACTTATCCACCCTATCAGCATTCTCAAGCAGTAAAACACTAATTCTGAACTCCACCGACAAATTAAATTATTAACGGCCAATGCATTTAGTGGTTGTTAAGTGTGAACTGGTGGCCAAAATCGGACTCGATAATTTTGGACTGGCTTACCTCACAATTATTCATCGGTTGTTTGGGATTTTTACGGACGATTAGGCGTTTACGGATGATGAAACCACCACCGCCGGCAACGGCGCCTCTACAACAGATAATGATGATAAGTCAGAATCTAGGGCATAAAACAGCCAATAATGTACTCACGAGCACTATCGTATCGAGTATATTATTGGGAGTTTTAAGCCCTTGAAACGACATGGAAATTTTAAATTTCTCTTATTCGCCATGCTGAGTCGCGAAGTCCAAGTCAAGTCCCCATGCTTGTCGAAATTTTCGTAAATTTCGATCTTCAGGAGTTCATCAGTATTCAGTACAGAGTATAGACTCTCCCCTGCTTTACTTACCCTTAAGTGTGTTTAAATTTAAATCAAGTGTGATTAGAATTTAGTTAATGATTAAATAAGATATATTTTAACCGTGTTGTCCAGTCGAGTCCAGTCCACCGAATGCCACTCTTGCAAGCCAAGCAAGCTCAAGCCATGCCGATCGAAGAGAGTCCAATATGGCCGTCTAACTTGTGATATTAAGAACCGCCAAAATTCAAACACATATTTGAAAAATGCCCTTTTCGCGGCTTCGATCTTTCCCAACTCTCCCTTTGTTCATAATTTTAAATGGTGTATGAAATTGTGGGAAATTAAGCTCGGAATTTCGGCGATATCTCAATTTTCGAGTGGATAATGGATCCTCATTTAACTCGTATAATATTTAACAATTGAATTGTAAAGTAATTATTTAAAGTAAGACGGACAAATAATGAATTACAATGTCTATCACAAATCACTATGTCTTAAATACGAAGGAGCTGTGGAAATTTCACTAACAAAGGTAAACATTTAAATCCAATTTACCAAGCCAAAATGCCAACCGGTGGGAACTTTCTCGTCATCCCCTGTCCTTTGTTTACCTACAACCTCACCTCTTCTTATCCACCTCTCCATCATCTGTAAATGCCCCCTTCACCATAAGCATCACTCAGTGTAGTCAGTTACTGCGTTATCTTTCCTCCTCTCAAGGTGCCTTTAAGTTGCCCTATCAATTCGGAGGGCTTGAGATAAGATGCCCGGATCGGGAGTATGGGCTCATTCCCTCTGCCTCTGGCTTATCGTCCTCCTTATCTCCCCCATTCTTCTCCCCGTCTTCTTCACTCTCTTCCTATTTCGACAAGGTGTAGTTCAATTAGCTTCTGTACTTCGACCCGACCTTCAAGGCCCCTTGGAAGGCCTGGACGTCTCATTCGCCTTGGATGACTTTTGGCGAAGGCCTAAAGGTGCCATCTCGTTCATTTGGATCCTTGAAGGGAGAACGGATCCGGAGTTGATCCTCCAGAGATTCGACTCGGCCATCAGGCTCAACCCTAGCAACTGCAACTACTCCAAGTTAACCGCCGTATTCCCCGAGTTCTGGATGGGCTACCCTTTCTGGAGGAAATCAGAGGTGGACTTTGATATGTCAAATCACTTCAAAGTCCTCCACCCTCCCGAGGGGTCCGATGGACCAGAAACCAAGGGACTCCAGTCTCAAGAAGGTCTCAATAAGTTCCTCTGTTCTTGGATGCGGAGTGGGTTCACAAAAGGGCTCCCTTTATGGCAAGTTATGGTTGTTCCCGATTTCCAGCTTGCCACCCCGGGGGGTAACGATCGAATCAATCATGGGGGGCACAAGTCCGTTGTCGCTTTGAAGATCCATCATGTCATCGGTGATGGATACTCGTTATTAAGATTGCTAGAAAAGATAGTAGATCCTCGAGATGATTTTGATCCCTTTACAGCCCCTTCCGTCAAGTCTGTTCGAATCAATATGAGATCTTCATTTAGAATTCCGGATTCGGTTTTAAATGTCCTATTGGGCCCATTAACAATGTACAAGCTGTTGAAGGACTTTGGAGTCCATAGGGATTACTTCACAGATGTCAAGGCAGATTCGGAAGTCTTGATGGCTTGGACGAATATGCGGATGGAGAGAGTTAAGGAGGTGAGGGCTAAATTGAGACGGGAGTTTGGGCAAAATGTCCCCGTCATTGTTGTGGCAGCTTCGATCTTTGCTGGAGCTTTGAGACGATTCCTGGAAGGGGATGGAAAATCTTGCCCGAGGGGAGTGGCTCAGAGTACTAATTTCGTCATGGCCTTACCTCTTGGGGATGAGCATCCGGGGGATCGCCACTTTTGTAATCATTGGTAATTTTCTCCCATATATTTTGGTACCTACTGTCGGGTAGAGATTTTTAGTCGTGTATTTTAACCTTTGGTTGTATAATGTCAGGACTCATGGGATATTCAACGTGGACATGGGGGAGGCAAACGCAGTGATTCGTCTTTTGAAGCTTCATCAGAATTTCCAAGAAACGGTAGCCAACCGGTGGCCTGCAGTGTATCACTCTAGCGTCCCTTATCAAGCCCTTCTCCCCAAGTCAGTATGGACTAAGATAACTAATTTCAACATGGGGGCATCAATAGGCTCTACGAATATAATCGGACCGGGTCATAAAGTCTTTGTAGGAGGTCGAGAGGTGCTAGAAAAATATGCCTACGTCGGACTTCTCTGGAGACATTCCAGTTAGTAGTACATAATTATAATTATAGTTTGTTATAATAATTAAATATATTAATCTCTAGTAATGTTTTGAAGGTATGACGGCAGCCTTTTTTTCTTACAATGGAACAATCTCAGCCACCCTTGTGGCCAATAAGAATGTCGTCCCTACGGGTCAAATTGCGGAGGAGATCATGACCGGATTTTTTTGTAAAGAAATGCAGGAGCTTCTGGAGGATTCTCCCAACCAAAGTCCTCAAGGGTCTTGAATTGAATTTGAAGTTAGAATAATTATGAAATTAAATTAGCAGCCTTTAGTTTTATTAATATAGACATTCCTTTGAATTGATTGCACACTAAAAAGCTATACTATTTACTACATTGAAAAATAGACGTGATTATGACACTGGAGGTTAGCATAGCATTATTGCAGATTCTCGAGTGAAGTCACTGACTTACGTTAATAAGATGCTTACATGGTCAAAAGGTCATGGAATTCTACAGATCCGATCGTCTAGCTTCGAAAATGGCTTGTTCTTTCTTTTCTTTCTTGGCATTTCGGGCTTCGTAAACACGACGATTGTTTACGATCCGTTTTACAATGTCCTCGGTGGTGAGTGTGGACCCTGAGTCGATTTCTTTGTAAATTCCTTCTTTTTTTGGCTCGAAATAAGGATCCTATAAAAAAATGTAAAAGGTCAGAGGTTGAAAAGACTTTTCAAGATGAGTCATTACATACCACGTCAGAGTTGGGGTCAGGTTGAACAGGAGTCTTTCCATGAGCAACGACTTTGATACCAAATTGGTCGATGAGTTCTTTGGTGACTACATAGGGAGCTCCGATGGCGACTTCATCGACGCATCGACAAGCCAACACTGCGAGGACTCGTTCATGAAGGCTGGACACGGGGTAAATTGATCCCTTGATTTTATTCACTACAGAGTCCGTGTGTATTCCCACAATTAAGTAGTCTCCTGCAAGTTGTCATTGAGGTACACTTAGTTCATTTCTAACCTCAAGTTGGTGACCCCTTAATGAAGGGACAATTATCGATTTTTTTACCCAAGGCTTTTGCTGCCTCCAAGAAGGCCAAGTGCCCCGGGTGGAGGATATCGAATGACCCAGATGCGTACACTATTTTCCCATCAACCTATCCAAACGATACAAATTAAATTATAATTAAATTAACTTCAACTGTGAAAAGTCTTAATTAATTTAATTTTTTTTAAATTAGAAGGACTTGACTCACTGGAGGTTCCTTGCCGTCAGTAAACCACTGAAGCTTCCTCGTGGTCGCCAAAAACTCCGACGTTCCAGTCCAAGGGGAAACTCCTAAAGAATCCGTCCCTGTGCACTCCTGCCGAAGGTCACATAAAACATAACAAAGGGTTTCGTCAGGGGTCAAATATAAATAGTAACCTTTGAGCTTACATCTGACTTTGGAGTTTCAGATTGAGTCTGCGTGGCTTTGAGAACCCGATTGATCAAGTCGGTGGTGGAGACGCCATGGGTCCGTTCATACTCTTTGTACCGGTTGACAGCTTTGACCTTTGCACATAATATATCCAGAGTTAGATTAGGTTAGCATCTAAGTCAGAAGGCATACTCACAGTTTGATAAGTGTCAACCCCATCCTGAGAGGTGCTCTGGTCATTTCCATGAGCAGTGAAGTGGCAGTGGTACTTGTCCAGAGTGGCTGGCACAGTTTTGAACGGAGCGTTGGCCACCACCTCGTCGACCCATTTGATACCACGGATCATCTCAAACCTGAAATCATCTCATACAGTTAAATTGTGGATATGTAAAGGCCATGGATGACTCACCGTTCGTCTTGGGTGAATACAGGCGGTGCTTTCTGCTGCGTCACCTCTTCATCCGAATGAATCCCGACGATCAAGTAGGTGGCCATGGCCTTTGCTTGCCGTAGAGAGTTGGCGTGACCAAAATGTGTCATGTCGTAACTGGAAATTGGAATGAAGATTTTTTTAAATTCAAAACTGAAATGTGATCTTAAATTTTAGAAGCTGACCATCCATCACACCAAACGACTGCAGGGTTCTGTCCAGTTTTGGTGGTCAGACCTTCGCCCTCAACGGCTGCAACTTGAGAGTCCATTCCTTTCCTCGTCATGTCAGCCATCGTTGTTCAGATTTTGTATAATTAGCTAGAGGTGTCAGTTCTCTGAGTCGTTAGTATCGATCCTTGTAGGATTTATACTTTTCGTACCTCTTATCTCTCTCGTAATGATAAGGTCTAATAGGGCAAAGTGGTAACCCGGGGCAACGTGTCAACCTTTTTTAAACTTATAGTCCGGGGGTGGCAAGAATCTTTCTTGCTGATGGGATTCAGATAAATGTGATGCTTATATGAGGATGCAATTGACCCCACACTGCTTTGTCTCTATAAAATAATGTGGCCTTATGATATTGAAACGATTTTTTTATTGACTAATTTTGAGTTATACTGACAATGAGAAATATCACCGCACTTTATTCTAGGTATTAAATTAGAGTTTCACGATTCCAATTTGGTCATTACAAAATGACACTATACCACACGGGACAAAGTTTTGGACTTTAGAAATAATTACCTTAGATTAATTACATCATGTTGAGCAGAAATAGGTCATTCTAATTTGCACAAGATATTTCATTTTAAATCCAAGAATTCTAGTCATAGTTAAAACTAAGCAATTCATTAGCAAAGCTACCAACATTAAGCTTCAATATAGTGTATAGTGAACTTGTAATTGTAATGTACTGTTACTAGTCGTAAATTGTAACACTGGAAGTTGAACATATTGAAAAATTAATACATTTTATCTTTGAGTAAAAAATCGACGTTAGGAAAAATGATCTTAATTCTATCCTGAATGCTCATAGCTCCATTCCCAACAAAAATGGTTTTAATAACTTTGCAGCAGATAAGCTTGAGAGTGGTAAGGGGCATCTTATTCAGAAATTCCATAACAAACCCATCGGTCATCTATAAGACATATTTTTAATCCCTCTGTTTACAATGAAGAGTTAGGTCAATCACTTGTATTAAATTTACCTTAAATTTCACCAGCTCAAGACTTGTAATATTTCCAGCCAACGCAAATCCATAATAAATGGCTACCCCTGATAAAGTCCAACAGGGATAGTTAGTCATGCAGCAATTGATTGACAACTTTCTCAGGCCTT